>CAKJTW010000071.1:0-207500 GCA_917880005.1 Nanger dama
ATTCAGGTATAACACAAAGCACAAATCAAAAAATTCCTTGGGTGCCGGGAGCTAGCACAGGAGATCCCACCCATGTCAAGGTCATGCGGAAGAGCCTGGCAGGCAAGGCAGGACGAGGACTTGAGGGACTCCCCAATCCCACCCAAGAGAAGGTCATGCAGAAGAGCCTGATGGGTAAGGTAGATCAGAACTCAAAAGTATCCCCTAGATCTGTGTGAGCATCTACCTCAAAACCAAAATCGATCTGTTTACTGTTTGCTATACTATACTCTTCTGACAATAACAAGGGGCTATCCCCAACCACCTTTTTTGGAAAACTAACTTAGAGCTCCAGTTAATAGTCTCCCACATATAAAATGGGTGTCTCAGCTCAAACCCCTCTGATGGCTTTCTAACTTGCCTGACAGGTTTACCCAGACTTTTACAACTACACACGTGATTGTTCACAGCCTCCCAACTGCCGAGAGGCATGGGAAGCTTAAAAACACCTTAAAGTTATAGAGCCTTTTAAAGAGCTAAGAATTATATTGGTGAAGGGATTCATTGTTGGGTGAATGATTGCTGCCAGGCCTCCATATCCTTTATCTTTTAGGCACCTGGGAGGGTATTAATCAATGTAATTGGGATGTAGAAAAAAGAATATAGTAGTTTTGGTGTTAATAATACTAGACTTTTGAGTTAATGAATTTTCTGTTTGTTATAAATCACTGTACTCCTCTTTCTTTGTTATAAATCATTATATCCTTGCTATGTAAGAGTGTAACTTTATCACTATCTTACTACTAAGCAGATCTTAAGGGAAAACAACTTTTCTGGTTAACCAACCTTTATCAAGAAAGATGGGGCCATAAAATGTCAACAAGGCCTCCTGGCCGGAAGATGATGTAAATCACCTAAGACCTGTGTATGCAGATAGAAAGCCTGGTCTCAATAAGGGTCAGAGCTGCTGACCCTGCATGAATCTGTTTCTTACATTTATTTCTATGTACAACCCAAAGTATAAAATCTTCCCTTAAAAATAAAGCGACAGACAAGTTCCACAAAAGCCTGGTTCCCCGTGTGAATTCTTTCTTTCTTTCTCTCTTACTCTCTTTTTCAGGCTGATCCCTTGGAACACAGGGGCCCTCTCTGTTCACTTATCTGCCTGGGCGTCTAAGACCTGAACGGGACAGCACTCTGCATCTTCTCTCCCTCAGGAGACCGGGAGGGCGCCTGTGGCTTATGTGAATGGTGCAAGTCCCTTGTCTGGGGCTTTATTGGCTTTCTGTGTAAACCAAGGAATATCAGCCTCTTTCTCTCTCTCTATTTTCTTAACGATAACATTCTTTTCTTATCTCTCTATCAATCTCTCAGTCGCCGACGTCATCACACTTTGAGTACCCTGGATTCAACCTGGGGTTGGCCCCCCAGTACTTGGGTAATTTTTGTTTGATACGGTAACTGAAAGGCATAAATGGAAAATGACAGCTTAGCTAAGTAGAACACACAGAACCAAAAAATAATGACTTCTCTTAACTCTATTTCCAGGATTCTATAAGCTGCTCTGTTTACTTCTCTGGTTTTCACAAAATGCAAGAAAACAGAATTGTTTTTACTGGTGGTATCAGTCAGAAATGGGCAGATTACACTGCAAAAGAAGCATCCTCCAAATCTCAGATGCTGTGCTGCACAAAGTTCCATGTATCACACACATTTATTCCCAAAAATAATTCTGCTGGGATCTTTGCTCATCTTCAGTTCAGTTCAGTTCAATTCAGTCCCTCAGTCATGTCCGACTCTTTGTGACCCCATGAATTTCAGCATGCCAGGCCTCCCTGTCCATCACCAACTCCAAGAGTTCACTCAGACTCACATCCATCGAGTCCGTGATACCATCCAGCCATCTCATTCTCGGTCTCTTTCTTCTCCTGCCCCCAACCCCTCCCAGCATCAGAGTCTTTTCCAATGAGTCAACTCTTTACATGAGGTGGCCAAAGTACTGGAGTTTCAGATTCAGCATCATTCTTTCCAAAGAAATCCCAGGGTTGATCTCCTTCAGAATGGACTGGTTGGATCTCCTTGCAGTGCAAGGGACTCTCAAGAGTCTTCTCCAACACCACAGTTCAAAAGCATCAATTCTTCGGTGCTCAGCCTTCTTCATAGTCGAACTCTCACATCCATACATGAACACAGAAAAAAACATAGCCTTGACTAGATGGACCTTAGTAGGCAAAGTAATGTTTCTGCTTTTGAATATGCTACCTAGGTTGGTCATAACTTTTCTTCCAAGGAGGAAGTGTCTTTTAATTTCATGGATGCAATCACCATATGCAGTGATTTTGGAGCCCCCAAAATAAAGTCTGACACTGTTTCCCCATTTATTTCTCATGAAGTGATGGGCATGGATGCCATGATCTTCGTTTTCTGAATGTTTAGCTTTAAGCCAACTTTTTCACTCTCCACCTTCACTTTCATCAAGAGGCTTTTTAGTTCCTCTTCACTTTCTGCCATAAGGATGGTGTCATCTGCATATCTGAGGTTATTGATATTTCACCTGGTGACCTTGATTCCAGCTTGTGTTTCTTCCCATCTAGCATTTCTCATGATGTACTCTGCATATAAGTTGAATAAACAGGGTGACAATATACAGCCTTGACATACTCCTGTTCCTATTTGGAACCAGTCTGTTGTTCCACGTCCAGGTCTAACTGTTGCTTCCTTACCTGCATACAGATTTCTCAAGAGGCACGTTAGGTGGTCTGGTATTCCCCTCTCTTTCAGAATTTTCCACAGTTTATTGTGATCCACACAGTCAAAGGCTTTGGCATAGTCAATAAAACAGAAATAGATGTTTATTCTGGAACTCTCTTGCTTTTTCCATGATCCAACAGATGTTGGCAATCTGATCTCTGGTTCCTCTGCCTTTTCTAAAACCAGCTTGAACATCAGGAGTTCACGGTTCACGTATTGCTGAAGCCTGGCTTGGAGAATTTTGAGCATTTCTTTACTAGCATGTGAGACAAGTGCAATTGTGTGGTAGTTTGAGCATTCTTTTGCATTACTTATCTTTGGGATTGGCATGAAAACTGACCTTTTCCAGTCCTGTGGCCACTGCTGAGTTTTCCAAATTTGCTGGCATATTGACTGTAGCACTTTCACAGCATCATCTTTCAGGATTTGAAACAGCTCCACTGGAATTCCATCACCTCCACTAGCTTTGTTCGTAGTGATGCTTTCCAAGGCCCACTTGACTTCACATTCCAGGATGTCTGGCTCTAGATGAGTGATCACACCATCATGATTATCTGGGTCATGAAGATCTTTTCTGTACAGTTCTTCTTTGTATTCTTGCCATCTCTTCTTAATATCTTCTGTTTCTGTTTGGTCCATACTATTTCTGTCCTTTATCGAGCCCATCTTTGCAGGAATGTTCCCTTGGTATTTCTAATTTTCTTGAAGAGATCTCTAGTCTTTGCCATTCTGTTCTTTTCCTCTATTTCTTTGCATTGAACTCTGAAGAGGCTTTATCTCGTCTAGCTATTCTCATGAACTCTGCATTCTTATGCTTATATCTTCCTTTTCTCCTTTGCTTTTCACCTCTCCCTCTTTTCACAGCTTTTTGTAAGGCCTCCTCAGACAGCTATTTTGCTTTTTGCATTTCTTTTCCATGAAGATGGTCTTGATCCCTGTCCCCTGTACAATTTCACAAAGGAGTTCATGATCTGAGCCACAGTCAGCTCCTGGTCTTGTTTTTGTTGAGTGTATAGAGCTTCTCCATCTTTGGCTGCAAAGAATATAGTCAGTCTGATTTTGGTGTTGACCATTTGGTGATGTCCATGTTTAGAGTTTTTCTCTTGTGTTGTTGGAAGAGTGTGTTTGCTATGACCAGTGTGTTTTCTTCTGCAAAACTCTATTAGTCTTTGCCATGCTTAATTCTGCATCCCAAGGTCAAATTTGCCTCTTACTCCAGGTGTTTCTGGGACTTTTTGATGGTTCAGATGGTAAGCATCTGTCTACAATGTGGAAGAGCTGGGTTCAATCCATGGGTCAGCAAGATTCCCTAGAGAAGTAAATGGCAACCCACTCCAGTACTCTTGCCTAGAAAATCCCATGGATGGAGGAGCTTGGTGCAGGCTACTCTCCATGGAGTCTCAAAGAATCGGGCACGACTGAGCCACTTCACTTCACTTCCAGGTGTTTCTTGACTTCCTACTTTTGCATTCCAGTCCCATATAATGAAAAGGACATCTTTTTTTTTTTTTTTTTCCTCATCTTAGTCACTCTGAAACTCAGGCTTCATTTCCAAATATGCATTCATGATTCCTATGGTAGTGGGAAGGGAATGGGACAAATCATGCACTAACTCTTTATTCCCACACATCACTTCTCCTAAGATTTCAATGACCAAAGCAAGCCATGGTTTTCCAAGGAGTCATGTACGGATGTGAGAGTTGGAACATAAAGAAGCCTGAGTGCTGAATAACTGATGCTTTTGAATTGTGCTCAAGAAGACTTGAGAGCCCCCTGGACTGCAAGGAGATCAAACTAGTCAGTCCTAAAGGAAATCAACCCTGAATATTCATTGGAAGGACTGATGATGAAGCTCTAGTCCTTTGGCCACTTGATGCGAAGAGCCAACTCATTGGAAGAGATCCTAATGCTGGGAAAGATTGAAGGCAAAAGGAGAAGGGGGCAGCAGAGGATTAGATGGTTAGATAGCATTATCAACTCAATGGGCATGAGTTTGCGCAAATTCCAGGAGACAGTGAAAGACAGGGAAGCTTGGCATGCTACAGTCCATGAGGTCACAAAAATGGTGACTGCCAAGAGCTGCAGGATGAGGTAAATGGGAGATGTTGGTCACAGGGTACAAGCTTCTAGTTATACAATAAATAAGTTCTGAGACTCTAAGGCACAGCATGGTGACTACAGTTAGCATATAATTAAATATATAATATAACCCTGTTATCTACTGAAAAGATGCTAAGAGTGTAGATCTTAAAAATGATCTCACCATAGACCTCAAAAATGTAATTATGTGAGGCAATGTGAGGTGATGAACATGTTAAAGAACATTATTGTGGCAATCATTTCACAATATATACATATGTCCGATCATCATGTTGTACATGTTAGACTTACACAATGTTCTAGGTCAATTAAATTGCAATAAAGCTGGGATAAGATAGAATGACTATGTGTTCTACAGCACACTTTATACAACATTACACACACAACAATCAATTGCATTTATATATACTAGCAGTGAACACTGGAAATCAAAATTAAAGCCACAATAACATTTGCAATTGCTCCAAAGAAAATAAAATACGTAGGTATGAATCTAACAAAATTTGTACAAGATGTATATGCTGAAATATAAAAAGCATTGTTCTATGAAATCGAGAAAGACCTACAGAAATGGAGAAACATATTGTATTCATGGGTCGGAAAACAGGACACATGAACGCTGTCAGCTTTTCCTAAACTGATGTACAGGTTTAATGCAATTCCTAGCCAAATCTGAGAAAGATTTTTTGTAGACATAGATGAGCTTATTCTTTTTTTAATTTAAATTTATTTATTTTTTTAATTACAATACTGTATTTGTTTTGCCATACATTGACATGAATCAGCCACAGGTGTCCACGATCTCCCAATGCCAAAGCCCCCTCCCACCTCCCACCCCACATCCTCTCCCTGAACCATCCCGTGCACCAGCCCCATGCGTCCTGCATCCTGTATTGAACATAGACTGGTGCTTCATTCTTACAAGATAGTATACGTGTTTCAATGCTGTTCTCCCAAATCATCCCACCCTCTCCCTCTCCCTCTCCCTCAGAGTCCAAAAGTCCGTTCTATACCTCTGAGTCTCTTTTGTTGTCTCACATAGAGGGTCTTCATTACTATCTTTCTAAATTCCATATATATGTGTCAGTATACTGTATTGGTGTTTTTCTTTCTGACTTACTTCACTCTGTATAATTGGCTCCAATTTCATCCATCTCATTAGAACTGAGTCGAATTTATTCTTTTAAGGGCTGAGTAGTACTCCATTGTGTATATGTACCACAGCTTTCTTATCCATTCATCTGCTGATGGACATCTAGGTTGCTTCCATGTCCTGGCTATTATAAACAGTGCTGCAATGAACATTGGGGTACATGTGTCTGTTTCAATTCTGATTTCCTCGGTGTGTATGCCCAGCAGTGGGATTGCTGTATCATAAGGAAGTTCTATTTGCAATTTTTTAAGGAATCTCCACAACTGTTTTCCATAGTGGCTGTACTAGTTTGCATTCCCACCAGCAGTGTAAGAGAGTTCCCTTTTCTCCACATCCTCTCCAGCATTTATAGCTTGTAAACTTTTGGATCGCAGCCATTCTGACTGGTGTGAAATGATACCTCATTGTGGTCTTGATTTGCATTTCTCTGATAATAAGTGATGTTGAGCATCTTTTCATGTGTTTGTTAGCCATCCGTATGTCTTCTTTGGAGAAATGCCTATTTAGTTCTTTGGCCCATTTTTTGATTGGCTCGTTTATTTTTCTGGAGTTGAGCTGCATAAGTTGCTTGTATATCTTTGAGATTAGTTGTTTGTCAGTTGTTTCATTTGTTATTGTTTTCTCTCATTCAGAAGGCTGTCTTTTCACCTTGCTTATAGTTTCTTTTGTTGTGCAGAAGCTTTTAATTTTAATTAGATCCCATTTGTTTATTTTTGCTTTTATTTCCAGTATATTGGGAGGTGGATCATAGAGGATCCTGCTGTGATTTATGTCGGAGAGTGTTTTGCCTATGTTTTCCTCTAGGAGTTTTATAGTTTCTGGTCTTATGTTTAGATCTTTAATTCATTTTGAGTTTATTTTTGTGTATGGTGTTAGAAAGAGACCTAGTTTCATTCTTTTACAAGTGGTTGACCAGTTTTCCCAGCACCACCTGTTAAAGAGACTGTCTTTACTTTATACAGAAAGGTATGGGACCCAGAATAATTAAAACAATCCTGAAAAGGAAGAATAAAGCGTGGGAACCATTCTACTTGATATTAATCCTACTATATGTCTTTAACAATAAAACTGGATGCTGTTGATAGAGGGATAGACATAGAAATTGATATAAGGAAAGAGACAAACTAGAAACGGACCCATAAAATACACAACTGATGTTTGACCAAGGTGTAAAGGCAGTTCAATGGCGGAAAGATAGTTATTTTAAAAATGATGCTGGAGCAACTGGACATTCACTGGCAAAAAGTGAACCTCAATCTAAATCTCATACCTTATATAAAAATTAACTCAATGAATCACAGATTTAAATGTAAAACTTAAAACTATAATACTATAAAATATAAGGAAATTTGATTTAGGGCTAACCAAACCATAACTTATATGCAGAGTACATCATGAGAAATACTGGGCTGGATGAAGCACAAGCTGGAATCAAGATTGCTGGAAGAAATATCAGTAACCTCAGATATGCAGATGACACCATCCCTATGGCAGAAAGCGAAGAAGAACTAAAGAGCCTCTTGATGAAAGTGAAAGAGGAGAGTGAAAAAGTTGGCTGAAAACTCAACATTCAGAAAATTAAGATCACGGCATCTGGTCCCATCACTTCATGGTAAATAGATGGGGAAACAGTGGAAACAGTGACAGACTTTATTTTTGGGCTCCAAAATCACTGCAGATGGTGACTACAGACATGAAATTAAAAGACACTTGCTCCTTGGAAGAAAAGTTATGACGAACCTAGACAGCATATTAAAAAGCAGAGACATTACTTTTCCAACGTAGGTCTGCCTAGTCAAGACTATCAGTTTTTCCAGTAGTCATGTATGGATGTGAGAGTTGGACTATAAAAAAGCTGAGCATAAAAGAATTGATGCTTTTGAACTGTGGTGTTGAAGAAGATTCTTGAGAGTCCCGTGGACTGCAAGGAGATCCAACCAGTCCATCCTAAAGGAAATCAGTCCAGAATATGTATTGGAGGGACTGATGCTGAAGCTGAAATTCCAATATTCTGGCCACCTGGTGCAAAGAGCTGACTCATTGGAAAAGACCTTGATGCTGGGAAAGACTGAAGGCTCGAAGGGAAGGGGACGACATAGGGTGAGATGGTTGGATGACATCACCAACTCAGTGGGCATGAGGTTGACTAAACTCTGGGAATTGTTGATGGACAGGGAGGCTTAGTGTGCTGCAGTCCATGGGGTCACAAAGAGTCAGAAAGGACTGAGCAACTGAACTGAACTGAACTGAAACAAAGCACTCTTAGACTTATTGTCAAAAAACAGTCCATAAGAGAAAAACCTGGCTAATTGGATCTCATCAAAATTACAAATGTTTGTTGTGTAAATGCTTAGGGGAAGAGGATGCAATCTGGGTGAAAATATTTGCAGACCATGTATGCAATAAAGGATCAGTACCTAAATAAAGAACTCTTAAAATTTGACTGTAAGAAACTATTCAATTAGAAGATGCCAAGATATATGAAGAAACATTTCACTGAAAAGGATATACAGATGTTAAATACACACATAAAAAGACAGTAGCTATCATTATGCATTAGGGAAATGTAATTTAAAACCACAATGATATATCTCTGTATTCCCATTAGAATGGCTAAAATGAAAAATAATGACAACAAATGCTGACAAGGATGTAGAGAAACTGGATCTCTCATTCACTTCTGGTGGGAATATGAATAGTGTAGGCTCTCTATAAAAGCATATGACAATCCTTACAAAACTAAACATGCATTTGCCATGCAATCCAGGAACTAGACTACTGGGCAATTATTCAGGGGACATGAAAATTTAGGTTATGCAAAATCTGTAGACAAATGTTCATAGCCCCTTTATTTGTAATTGCCAAAATTTGGAATCAATCCAGACATCCTGCAAAATATGAATGGTCAAACAAGCTGTGATACCTCCATACCATGGAATACTACTCAGCAGTAAAAGAACAAACTCTTGATATTGGAAAAACTTTAATAGATCTCTGTAGAATTATTTTGAGTGGAAAAAGCCAGCTTCCAAAGGTAACCTATGTATGATTCCATGTAATATTCTTAAATGACAAAATTACAGAGATGGAGAACAGTTTAGTGGTTGTCAGGAAGAGAGGGAGAGAAGATGAGTAACAGTGGAGACTCTTGTGGGGTTGGCACTGTTTAGTATCTTGACTATGGTGGTTATCACATCAACCTACATGTTATAACATTTCATAGAGCTAGACACACAGGCAGATGGGTGTATATAGAATTGTTGAAATTGGAATAAGGTGGATAGATGGTATTGATGTCAATTTCCCGTTTGTAATATTGTACTATAGACATGTTCTTCCAGGCGGCCCTGTGGTAAAGAATCCACCTGCCAGTGCAGGAGACATGGATTCAATTCCTGGGTTGGGAAGATCCCCTGGAGGAGGAAATAGCAACCCACTCCAGTATTCTCACCTGGGAAATCTCATTGACAGAGGAACCTGGTGAGCTACATACAGTCCATGGGGTCACAAAAGAGTAGGACACGGCAGTGACTAACCAACAACTATAGATATACATGATATTATCATCGGAGTGAAAGGTATTTGAGATTCCTGCGAATTATTTCTTACAATTGCATATAAATCTATGATTATCTCAAAGTAGAACTTCTTAAGAATGACTATGAGATGACCTATGCTTGATTCCCCATTTAATAAGTAGAGAAAAAGAAAGCATAGAGATAATCATCAGCTTAGCTTGAAAAAGACCTGGTACGAAGGTTAAGACCCAAGTTGGAGTTCCCAATTCAGAAATCAAGACTGGAATGAATGTAGGGACCACCAGCATTTACACTAGTGAAGAACCTTTCAGAGCATTCCAACACCCCCTATACAGTTGTCAAGTATACAAGATATCCTGAGCAAAAGCTGCCCAGTTGAAAAGAACCATTTGATCATAATAAATCATTGGAAGCTTTTAAGCCACTAGGTTTGGGGATGGTTTTTTATGGAGTAATCAGAATACTACATCAAGCAAGGGGAGCCAGTGGTTATAGCCAAATAGATGAGTTTTTAAATCTCAGTGAGTCTACTGATTTTTAATACTGGGATCTATGCTTGTCCCTGTCTGTTCCCTGACACCCATTTTTCTGAATACTCTCTAAACACATTGGGGGTTGGGGGATGCAAATACAAAGGAAATTAAACAACCAGTCCTTGGCCTTGAGGAACTCAATGCAGTGAGACAAAACATCAATGCCTTAAGTAGCATGAGAATGGTTATGAGGCAACAAATCAGCAAGTTCAAACTAACACAGTACAGCACAAGTTGAATGCATGTGGTAATGTATGGCTACCTAGGTGGCAGGATGGAGCTAGACATTTTGGGCCCTGAAGGCAACATTTCAGAAAGGTCCAAGTTTTCTTTGTTAGCACTGAAATAAACATCCCCAGGAATCCAGGGCTAGCTGAATGATGTTAACACCTGTGAAGAAAGAAGAAAAAAAAAAAAAAAAGAGTTAACTTCCAGGGACAATTATTTTTGTTTTCATTCTCCTTTGTTCTCTCTTCGTGATATATGATATGATTTTGGCAAGCACAGTTTCTCTGAGCATCAGTTTTCTCATCATAGACTGGCGATAACAGCCAGAGAGCAGTGGGTTGAAAGTCAGGAAATCTTAAGTGGAAGGTCAAATCTATCTAGAGTGGCCTTCCATACATCATGTCTCCAGCTCCCTCCTCCATCAGTTTCTTCTGTGACAGGAAGAGGTTGAGATGAATGGTCCAGAAATTCCTGGCCAACTCCAACACTTGAGGCCATGGACAGATCATTCAGTTTCTTGTGAGAGTTTAAAAAGTAATGGTGATGCATAGAAAAGTACTCTGTAAGCCATAAAGTGGCATGCTGATGTTAAGAGTATCAATATAAGGCAGTTCCACCTTGAAAACATCTTACAGTTCTCCTTTAAATTTGCTGCTGTTGCTGCTAAGTCGCTTCAGTGGTATCTGACTCTGTGCGACCCCATGGAGCTCAAAATATAAATGGGTACTGTCTGTCAAGACACTGCTTTAGGGCCCTTAGAGAATTCTGATAATTTGTAACTCTTGCTCATGGAATAAATTCAAATTTGGACTAGTCCATCTCGGGTTCACCAAGGGGTCAGCAGTGATATTGCGATTTCACAGATAGGTTCTTGGTGAGGCACTCCCAAGTTTTCTCCAAGACACCTAACAGTTACTGGAGACCCTTTCCTTGGGTCTTAGGAACTCTCTTGGTTGACGAAAGCAGATTTCTAAGTCGTCCCCTGTCCCTCCACATACATTCACGGCCATCCTGCCTTGAAGGGCACCAACGTTTTGTCACTTTACCAGCCCCGATGTGGATTTGGGATACACCCCAAAATGATCAGCAGCCTGCTACAGGGCATCATTTTCGAGGCCAATTCATCCCGAGTCCCGTGGTATGGCCATGGTGCCAGAAGAGAGGGGCTGAGGGGCTTCCTGCAGGGAAGTCAGAGGGTAGGCCCTGAGCAAGCGACGCGGAGCGGGAGGAGGGGCTGGAGGTGATGTGCTGTCCCTTTACGTCCGGAAAGCTCGCTTAGCCAGAGTAGCGGGGGGTGGGGTAGGGGCGCTGCGTGATGGGAAAGTCGCCGGCTGAGCCTCACACTTTCTCCCAATTTCTTAACTTTCGGGTCGGGGGATAGGGGAGAAAGCGGCGGTGTCGGGGAGGCGAGGGGTGCGGGCTTGCAGCGGCTGCGTGGTCGCGGACTTGCTGCCCGCGCCGAGCCGCCGGCCTCGCGGGCCAAGTGGGGAGCGGGCGGCAGGCGGGCAGGTGTTCCCGGGCCGCCGCACCCGCGCCTTGGCTCTGCCCCTGGGAGCCGAGTGAAGTGCTGCTCCCTCGTGGTGTGAGGGCGGTGTTTTCCTCCCACCCACTTTCGAGTCCCGCCTCCCCCGTCGCACGCACTCTAGCTCTGCCACAACCTGCGAATCCCAGACCTAGGAGGAGCGCCCCGGGGAGCTCGGAGCGGCTGCACGGTGGACCATGGAGGAGGACAGTGGCCAGGTCAGTGAGCAGTGCTGCGCCTGCTTTCCCTCTCTTCCTTTCCAGCCTTTGCACAGGCGGGCCGTCTTCCCCCAGAGCACCCCAAACTTCCCGGAACAGCCTGCTCCCTGCTCCAGCTGCCCGCGGCCTGGCTGGAAGTGAGGCCCAGGGCACTGCACCAAGGTAGGTGAGTGGGTGGGGTGGGGTGTGTGTGGGGTCAGCTCCCTCCGGATTCGAACTCGCTACTCCCTCTTGGCCTGCCTAGTTCCAGGCTCTGGAGCTGTGGGGAGGCCCCTTTGGTAGCCATCTAACAGGTTCTGTGGTCCACTTAGTGATCCCCTGAGTCTTTTTGCTTGCTTGCCAAAGTGACCTGGACCAGTAGGTGGTTCTGAGGTGATCGAGTTAGAGTTAACGAAACAGAGCAGAAGGGGCTGGAGGCTCCTCTGTCCTCCTTGTGGACATCTGCCTCATTTTCTGGCCCGGAGCACTGGGGTCAGGAGTTGGAGCCCCTTAGCTAGGGGTGTAACGCGGTATTGCCAGAACTCAGGGCCTGGAAAGCCTGGCTTCTAGTTCCTGCCGGCCCTGCCACTAACTTTATGACAATGGGCAGTTGAGTTCTCTGGGCTCCAGGATGCCCATTTTGAAGGCGGAGTTGTTGTGGGCAATCAAAAGGAAATGATAGATAGCATGGTGTTTTGCAAACCAAACTCCAGGCATTGTTTGTCCCTCATAGCAGAGATGGAGGCATCTCAACTCAGACCAGTGACACCCTGGCCTGAAGCTGCCATTTTGCAGGGCCAGTCCATGCCAGGGAATGGAGCTTTTCTTGTTGGGTGGTAGACTGGAGACAGGATTTTAGCTGATGGATTCTGGCCTGCGACTCCAGGGTCTTCTTACTGTTTGTCCAAAAGAGAATTGTTACCCTGGAGGCTGTCCCACAGACAATAGTGAATGTAAGATTACAAGGGTAGTGAAGCGTCTAGGAAGGATTAAAGGAGCACTGTGGGGCATGAAGAGCTGGCTGAGCTGCCCATCCTTTAGCCTTCCTTTGGGAATGTCTCTGATTCTATTCTACCCAGGAGACCTCTTCTGAGAACGGACCGAGCCTTGACACTTGGCCGCCCAGATCCCTTGCAGTCACAGCCAGGCAAAGAGCTCTTGGTTCCCTTGCTCGTTGCAAATGAACTTGGGGAATGCTTGTTTCATGAAGGCACCTTAATGGATACATTTCTTTAGGGTCTTACATGTTTCTTAGACTCCTGTAAAGCACATTCACCCTCCCCAGGTCGGCAGCATTGGTCTCAGAATTTTTTTTCTTTGCTGTTTTCTTGTTGGGGCCTGGCTTTCCCCCAAATATGCCAATGGCTACATTTCTAAGTAACCTGTGAAAAAGCCAGTGCAAGTTCAATGGCACAGCAGCCTGGGTGAAGTAGACAGAGTTAATGTCAAAATAACTCTGGTTAACTGGGTCAAAGTATAATTTGAAAAATTAAGGACAGTTTGGCTCTTTGCAAGTGTAAGAGTCGGCATGTTTGCTGAGCAATGCTCACTCGTGTTTATTGCTGCAGCCCCAACAAATGTCTTGAAACGTTTTCCTCCCCCAAAAGAAAACGTTAAATGGATAAAGAGAAACTGATCAGAGACCTGGGGAGGGAACTCTTCTAGGTTATAGCTCTATATAGAACATAAAGGCAGGACTTCAGGATCTTGTAAATCAAAAGTGATTATTTATAAAGAGATTCATTTTCTAATGTTCTTCATCCCAGCCAGGGAGGCCACACAGATGACAGGAACGCCAAAAGAGATTAATTGCTCTCTAGTCACCAACTTTTCTCTTTGCTCATACCATTAGTTGAGACACAAGAAAAGCAAAACAAACAAACAAACAGAAATCCCAAAACCTAAGAGCCATTTTCTTGCCAGCTTGAGTTATGAGGCAATGCTACTGTTCTCCAAATCACCCAAGCATTGTACAAGAAAAACAATCCAGTTGGTCCTTGCATGGGGAGACCTGAAAACCACAGCTTCAAAAATTCCCCCTGAGAGCCATATGTGATTATGATAAATTGGATTTCAGTGGTTTAAAAAAAATCTTTCTCCTTTGGAGGTTTGGGGGATAAGCTTATTAAAGAAGGCTCGGGGAAAACCTCACTGGGGTGAGTCGCTGTGTTAAAGCTGTTCTTGGAAATGATTTGCTTTGAGGGAACCTTGTAACTCTCAGAGGACAGAGCTGGACATTCTGAGTGATTGAAGGAGGGCCAGAAGCTCCCAGAAGGGATCTGGTCATCAGAACCCAGGTCTTTTGAAGGCTATGAACATGTCCCAGGAAAATTTAGTAGTCGTTTAAGGAACAGGAAGGAGGTAGAGAGGCAAACCAGTGCTGCTAATCCTGGCTGATAGCATGGATTATTCTCTATGACCAGTTCTGCTTTGGTTACATACTCTTAATGTGAAACCATGAATTTTAAATTATCTGGCCAACTTCATAATATTTAAAGTAAGAGTGGTTGCATTCACATCATGGCCCAAAGACAATTTAGTTCTCCAGAATGATCATCTTGTATTCCATCCAGCTCTCTATACTCAATATTTAGGTTGGACCAGCTGAAAAGACTGTTGAACTCACTTCCCATCCAATGTTAATCCCAGACTGAAATATGGTTTTTCTTGAATTATTTATATATTTTCAAATCCCCCATTGGAAGAGTTTTGCCAGCCCTAAAGTTGATGGAAATGACCTGTGACTGGATATAATCTATAGCAAACCTTCTGTGTTCTAAGCCTCAAAATGTTTCCACTCCTGAGAATGGAAATGCAGTTCTCCTATTTTTAAGAATAGTAGGTGCTTTGGGGGTGGTCTTCTGCATGGTGATGCAATATGAACATATTACCTACCTATGTTTGCCCAATATTCCTTAAATGGTCCATTTAAAATTTCCATTTCACAAGGGACTTCACGTGAGAGGAATATGTCTGAACCGTTCAGGTGCTTACATCACATCCATTTGCTAGTCACATCTGTCTTTTCCAACATAAGTAGCCAAACTGAAAATCCTTATAGATCTCATAAGAGACACAGGTGAAACACTGATCAACACTTGCCCCATCCTTCAAAGATTAAAAATAATGGTATTCTTGAAGCTAAGATCAGTTGACTTTCATTTCAGAAATTGTTTGGGTCACTGTCTATTATTTTTATCTTGTTTGCCAAAATGGCTGGTTTTCAAACCCCAGTTTCCCTTTTCTCCCAAAGAAAATCTCTTGAGAAATCAACTTTAATTCCCTTAGAAATGAGGATTTCCAAAATTGATTTTTCTTTCCTATGACTTGCCTGTACGAATTTAGCCTTAGTGTTGGATAGGAATGTATGTTTGTCCACTTAAATTTTCCCCCACAGTCTTTGCCAGGCAGGAGAGGCAAGCTCTCTTTCTTTGCAGGACAACAGTGCTTATTACACTTATGTAAATTCCCCCAGCCCTTTCCACCCCCAGCAGGGTAGAAGCCTGAGATAAGAGGTCTCCATCAGTTCCAGTAGATCTGTTCTAAGTCTTTTTGTCTGCTTTCTTCCCAACAGCTTGAGAACACTGGGCCCTGAAAGTTTCCAGTTGCCTTTTGCACTGGCCTGAATGAGAAAAAAGTGGAAGATGGGCGGCATGGGAGGCATGAGATGCATCTTCTCCTTGTTGCTGTTCTTTCTTTTCCTAGAAGGAAGCAGAAGAGAGCAAGTAAAAGGTAAATGTCTTGAGTTTAAAAAAAACAAGATACTTTCTTGTCATTTCTTTGAGAATGTGCTTATAATCTGCAGAGATTGTGAATTAGCCCAAATGTGGCCCTGCCACGAATCTAAGAAAGTGAATGTTACTGGTTTATGTGTGAGTTGATAAAAGGAGAGCTTTGAATAAGGCTGATGAATTTGGGGCTGTTTTTCTGATTATCATATAGTTTTCACCTCATAGAACACATGACACATTATTTTCCGTTTCCTGTTCTAAACTGTACAAATCTCATTCCATTTTATGTAATTCTAGAAATATCTGACAGATGAACTGGATTTTTCCCAAATTTCAGACTCTTCCGCAAAGCTTTTCACTTTATGAAAAAGAATAACAAAGAAAATAAAAAAAAAAAAAAGTAAAGCAGGCTCTGCCTATTCCCTTCTGCCAAAAACGGAGAAGAAAAAACCTTCACATGAACTGGATTGAGATGAAAAATCCTCTGAGGAAACTGAGATTCCAAGGACCGTGAGCAAATTGGATGCCATTTGTTGAATAGAACATCCCCGCAAAGCCAGGGGAGTATTTTTAGAAAGTCAGCGATCCGTGTCATGGGCTGACGCATTGGAGAAAGCCGAGTGGCAGGAAAAGGGGGGTAATTAACCCTCCTTGCGGCCACATTTGGGAGATTTATGAATAGCCATTGACACCTCTGCTCTTGTTAGAAGCTGTCTGCCTGCCTTCGCCCACTGTGAGCCTCGCCTTCTTTGGGCTATTTGCAGCCACCTCCAAGGTGGACTCTGGCTCTACATTTGAAGGAAAAGCTCCTCTCTCTAGTTCCCCTTTTGGCTGCATCAAAAGAAGCACAAAGTGGAACTGGTCCAAGATGGGGCGTTCTCTGCTCCACTGAACTTATTCATGAGAAGGAACTGTGTAAATATGCCTGGTAGGGAGCTGAAACAGTATCTGAAGCCCATCACTTCAACAGGTATCTCCTTTATCAGCTTAAGTTAAATATATTGGGCATGAGGCACTCTGTTAGGGAGAACAGTGCTGAATCTGTTCCACTGTTACCTGTCTTTCTGCTTCACTGTGGTTTTCATAGTAAAGTGGGTCTCCTTCCTGAGAGAAATGGGGCTTTTGATTAGGCTTTTAAGCATGAGTGATCCATGGTGATCTCTCATATGACCGAGACACAAAACGGAAGTTTGAACAGGACACAGTAGGAACAAGAAAGCTTAAATCAGCCTCTTCTCTTGTAGTCCTCAACCGACCTTCTTCTCCTGCTTGAATACGTAATCCACCTCAGAACCCTCGGCTTCCAGAAGTTTGCCTTGGTTTAAGTGGATGTGAGAGAAAAGTCCAGTCCATTCTCAGCTAAGCTCACAAACAGCTGGACTTGAAACTCCTTTGTTTCTTAGGGAGAAACTTCCCTTATGGCCTTGTGGCAACATGGGGAAGCTTGCAACTCTTAGGAGACCATCTTCTCTGGGAAGCCTTCCATATTAATGAAGAACTGAGTAGTATTGTCCATAGAAATAGACAATTAGAGCTTAACTGACAAACCAAAGAAAAAATGTGATTGAGATATGATTGACAGACCCCAGACTATCACTTTCTAACATTTCCTACTGCCTGTGAGTCTGTCCCAAGCCCTTTGGATACTCAACTGTGTCAAAATGATTATGTAACAGATGGTCTAAGGGACCAGTTCTGGGCTAGTGTTTCCAGCTTATAGTTAGATAATGAGGCTTAGGTCATCGTCATTCCCTAAATGAGCCCTCAGCATCATTCTTTGGGACCTGACCCAAGCTAACTGTCTCAAAGATATGTGCAAAGTTATCTCCACTAAAAGGAAACTCTAAAAGTCTATGCCTCAGGTATATTGCCTTGGCACACACACACACACACACACACACACACACACACACACACACACACACATACTGCATGCACAGAGATTTATATTGCAGCTCTACAAGACATTAGAAGCAGTAGGAAATGGTTGCATAAATGATTGTTGTAATGTACTCTCATGCTACCAAACATTCCTTATTGAAATTGATAGCCCTGGAAAATGCTTATATTAGCTTATTTTGAAATGTCTTAAATTATGAAATGAATACTACTCACTGTACAAAATGATGTGAAAGTATCTGAATTTCATAAAAACCTGTTTCTCTCAACTCCTTCTCCTACACCCTCAGGGATGACTGTTACTATTAATAATGGTTTTCTATTAATAATAGTTTTCTGTTTCTTCCATGCTGTTTTCTCTCTGTGTTATCAAAACATATATATCTATAGGAAGTTTTTATTTTACAAAAATTGAATATTATATATATATTTTTTCCTTATAACTTGCTTTATTCAGCAGTGTGTCCAGGACATACTTCCATGTCAGAACATTTTGGTGTACCAGTACCATATTCATTCTCATGCCTACATAGTACCCAGTTATATGAGAGTGTCATGGTTTGTTTAGATAGTCCTTATTTGTAGATATTGAGATCGTTTCCAGTTTTTGTTATTACTATAAGTAAGTCATTAATGAATGCCTGAAAGCACTTAAGCAAGTATTTGTAAGTAATTGTCAGGTCAAAGTGTATGTTCAGTTTTAATCTTGGCAAAAACTGTCAAATTGTCCTTCCAAAAACAGTATCAGTTCATATTGCCAGCATATATTTATGCATGTCCATTTCTTATTCCTTCACTAAAAGTATTATTAATCTCTGTATTCATGGGCCAGTTTACTAGAGGAAATCATGTTTCAGTTGTGCTGTGAGATTTCCCTGTTACTGGAGTATATTTTCAATTGCTTTTAATTCAAATGTATTTCTCCAGTGAATTGGCTATTTCTCAGTTGGGTTGCTTGTCTTATTGATTTGCAAAAGCTTATTTATTAACATTTTGTTATTTCAAAGGTTGTTATTAACCTTCTGTATTTCACATATTGTTTTCCCAGTCTGCCATTTCATTCAAACTTTGTATAAGCCGTATTGTCCCATATGGAAGTTTTAAAATTTTGTTTAGTCAGATCTGTCATTTATTTCCTTTATGGCTTGTGGATTTCTTCTTATTCCTAGGAAGATCTCTCCTACTCCATATGCTTATATTTTTATCTACTGCTTCCATAATTTGGGGTTTTACCCATAGTTCTCTCTTCTGTCTGAAATTTATATTCATGGTTGGTGTGCAGTGGGGCTTCCCAGGTGGCTCAATGGTAAAGAATCCACCTGCCAATGAAGGAGAAAAAGGTTTGATCCCTGGGTCGGGAATATCCCCTGGAGAAGGACATGGCAACACCATTCCAGTATTCTTGCCTGGAAAATCCCATGGACAGAGAAACCATCCTGGCAGACTACAGTCGATGGGGTCACAAAGAGTCAGACACAACTGAGCATGCAGGCACACACATGCTGTGCAAGAGGGAACTAATTTTTTATCTCTAGGTAGTAGTTTCATGACTGTTATTTTTGTTCACTTTTATACTTCTATTTATTTCAAAGATTTCACAATTGGCAAATATTACTTTGACAACAGGAAAAAATTCTTTGAAGTAAAAGGAAATCAGGATTCCCATATTGTGCTGTAGAGTTCTAGAGAAGAGTAGGTATCAATTCAGTTCAGTCACTCAGTCATGTCCAACTCTTTGCAACCCCATGAATCGCAGCAAGCCAGGCCTCCCTGTCCATCACCAGCTCCCGGAGTTCACTGAGACTCACGTCCATCGAGTCCGTGAGGCCATCCAGCCATCTCATTCTCTGTTGTCCCCTTCTCCTCCTGCCCTCAATCCCTCCCAGCATCACAGTCTTTTCCAA
The DNA here is from genome assembly GCA_917880005.1 of Nanger dama. Classification (NCBI taxonomy): domain Eukaryota; kingdom Metazoa; phylum Chordata; class Mammalia; order Artiodactyla; family Bovidae; genus Nanger; species Nanger dama. The sequence goes on from CAKJTW010000071.1 coordinate 19,537, forward strand.
TGAGTCAACTCTTCGCATGAGGTGGCCAAAGTACTGGAGTTTTGCTTCAGCATCATTCCTTCCAAAGAAATCCCGGGGTTGATCTCCTTCAGAATGGACTGGCTGGATCTCCTTGCAATCCAAGGGACTCTCAAGAGTCTTCTCCAACACCACAGTTCAAAAGCATCAATTCTTCAGCGCTCAGCCTTCTTCACAGTCCAACACTCATATCCATACATGACCACAGGAAAAACCATAGCCTTGACTAGACGGACTTTAGTCGGCAAAGTAATGTCTCTGCTTTTGAATATGCTGTCTAGGTTGGTCATGACTTTTCTTCCAAGGAGTAAGCATCTTTTAATTTCATGGCTGCAGTCACCATCTGCAGTGATTTTGGAGCCCCCCAAATAAATCTAACAGTGTTTCCACTGTTTCCCCATCTATTTCCCATGAAATGATGGGACCGATGCCATGATCTTCGTTTTCTGAATGTTGAGCTTTAAGCCAAGTTTTTCACTCTCCTCTTTTACTTTCATCAAGAGGCTTTTTAGTTCCTCTTCACTTTCTTCCATAAGGGTGGTGTCATCTGCATATCTGAGGTTATTGATATTTCTCCCAGCAATCTTGATTCCAGCTTGTTTTTCTTCCAGTCCAGGGTTTCTTGTGGTGTACTCTGCATAGAAGTTAAATAAGCCGGGTGACAATATACAGCCTTGACGTACTCCTTTTCCTATTTGGAACCAGTCTTTTCTTCTATGTCCAGTTCGAACTGTTGCTTCCTGGCCTACATGCAGATTTCTCAAGAGGCAGGTTAGGTGGTCTGGTATTCCCATCTCTTTCAGAATTTTCCACAGTTTCTTGTGATCCACACAGTCAAAGGCTTTGGCATAGTCAATAAAGCAGAAATAGATGTTTTTCTGGAACTCTCTTGCTTTTTCCATGATCCAGCAGATGTTGGCAATCTGATCTCTGGTTCCTCTGCCTTTTCTAAAACCAGCTTGAACATCAGGTAGTTCACGGTTCACGTATTGCTGAAGCCTAGCTTGGAGAATTTTGAGCATTACTTTACTGGTATGTGAGATGAGTGCAATTGTGCAGTAGTTTGAGCATTCTCTGGCATTGCCTTTCTTTGGGATTGGAATGGGAGAAGCAAAATGAGGGTGAAAAATAAGAGAAAAACTTCAAGAAATATATAAGGATCATAAAGTTTCATGTCGCTCCCTTGCTGCCTGATACGGTTTTACCCAAGGAAACCAAGGTTTTTTCTCATTCATGGTCTGGTTTTAATATAAGCATGTTGGTCAAGGCAGATGCTCTGTAGCCTTTTTGCTCTCCCATTTTAGGCATCAGGATGGAATGAAGTGCGATGCTATTATGGTCAAAGACACTCACTCAACTGGTGTAGAATCTGAGGAGGTCTGGAGGAAATGCTTTCATAGCAGAAAGCTATTTTGCACAAGGAAAAGTAGAAGTGGGTGCTGCCAATTGCTAGTAGCTAATTATCCAGAGTTACCTTGCTCTCACAGGAGGGAAAACCAGCTCAGGAACCCAGGAAATATGGACAGTGCCATCACAGTGGATGAATGAGCCATTTATGGCTTACATAAAAGTTTGTTACTGTCCAAAAGCAGTGAGGTTGGAGATCTTTAGCTTGGAAAATGTCTTTCTGTAAGTGCATTATGCTCAGTTGTTAAAGTTGTAGTCAAAGAGGCCAGGAAGTTCTTTTGAAGTTCAAAGAAGCATAACATTCAGTGCATAATATTCATGCAAATACAGGTCAAAAAGAGCTGAAGAGTTTGCCTCTTTTGGCACATCTGACTTAGGTAATGAACTATTGATCAAAGTGAGGTGGAAGAATTGAGTTGTTAAGAATATTTAATTATACATTTCAAATGAACCAGCCTGTGTCAAGGCTGGCTAAAGTCCTTGGGAGAAAAATGGTTCATTTCATGGCTTCTGTGCCTGCTTTATAAGGTGGGTTAGCTGGATCTTCCAAGGGACTAGGTTCTCGCTCATTTTTCTCCTTTGGAGAAAAGCTTCTAACATTTGTTATCTGGCTGAAAGTGGGCCTCTGAACTTCTCAGGAAGGATGAGTCTCCAAAATATTGAAGAAAAGAAAGAAGACAGTGAAATTTTGAGACACAGGAAGCATGGTCTTATGGAGCCTACCCAGAGCCTCTTTATTGTGAAAGTCAACAAGAAGGGCTTGAGTCCTCTACCTCCAGGTTATCACTTGACATTCGAGGTGATTATTTGACAATGCAAAGAAGTGAGCAGAAGAATAGACCTATTCCCATCTTAGAAGTTCAGGTAGGTAGAAGTAGAGTAAATGAGAATGCTTTAAAATTAGCTTAATGCCTTTCAAGGTATATTCTTAATTATTTTTTATGTTGGGAGGGACCAGTGGTGTTGGCTATGGAAACTCTGGAGTCCGCTTTGATCCAAACCCCAGATCCACAGCTTTCTTACTTACCTTGGGAATGTTGCTTAATCTCTCCAGCTTTAGTGCTCTTATCAGTACAGTAGGGGAAATAATAGTGTATTGATCATAAACATGGTCATCTAAAGACTCGATGATATTGTGCACACAGAGGGCTTTGTGACAGTGGCTGGCACACAGTTTTTAACAAGTGGTAGCTTCCCTGGTGGCTCAGACAGTAAAGAATCTGCCTCTAGTGCAGGAGACCCAGGCTTGATCCTCGGGTAAGGAAGATTCCCTGGAGAAGGGAATGTCAGCCCACTCCAATATTCTTGCTTGGAGAATTCCATGGACAGGGGAACCTCTGCAGGCTACAGTCCATGGGGTTGCAGAGTCAGACATGACTGAGTGACTAACATACACACACAGCAGTTAGAGTAACTCTCTACACACCAAGTGATATTATCACCTTAATTTTCAGATGAGAAACTTGAAACTGAGTGGGGTCAAATGACTTTGTACAAAGCCAGACAGCAAATGCAGGGCACCACCAGAATGAACACCCAGGTCTCCAGATCCGCTGTTCTGTTCACAACACCAGTTTGTGTCTAGCAGTTCTTTGAGGAAGCCAGTGCCTTCTCTTGAATAGAAGCCCAGTGTTGTACATGTGGAGAAGGAAATTGCAACCTACTCCTGTATTCTTGCCTGGCGAATCCCATGGACAGAGGATCCTGATGGGCTACAGTCCATGGGGTCCCCAAGAGTTGGACACAACTGAAGTGACTTTGCATGGCATGCACAGCTTTGCACATAGCAGCCACTCAACATGTGAGATGATCTGAGTAGATGAATAAAGAACTTTGTAATCAGAATTCCAAAGACAGGCGGTATAGTATTTGGGAGTTAAAACATAGAGTCTAGGACTAAAGTTATTCTGGAACTAAATAAGCTAAGAGAAGGCAATGGCAACCCACTCTAGTACTCTTGCCTGGAAAATGCCAGGGACAGCAGAGACTGGTGGGCTGCCATCTATGGGGTCGCACAAAGTCGGACATGACTGAAGCAACTTAGCAGCAGCAGTAGCAAATAAAGCTAAGCCAAAGGAAATTCGTGAGGAAGGTTAAAAATATGTGCCTTTATGTCTATACTTCTTAGATTTCCCTGACTTATCAGTAGGATTGGGATGCCCTCATAGTCTAATGGAGAGTGAACTGTGCTCTAAGTCAGGAGACCTGGCTTCTGGTCAGTTCTGTTGCTCACTGTGTGGTGTTGGTTGAGTTATTCACGCTCTCTCTGAACTAAAGATGCTCTGCTCTCTGAGAGGAATTATTCCTGTCTGGACAGCAAACTAAAGGATGGGAGAATAAGGGGTTGTGCAGGGGAGGGCAAAGGAAACCAGAAAAATGAAGGTGAAAGTGTTAGTCGCTCAGTCATGTCCAACTCTTTGCGGCCCCATAGACTGTAGTCTGCCAGGCTCTTCTGTCCATGGGATTCTCCAGGCAAGAATACGGGAGTGGGTTGCCATTTCCTCCTCCAAGGGATCTTCCTGACCCAGGGATTGAACCTGTCTCCTGAATTGCAGGCACATTCGTTACTGTCTGAGCCATCAGGGAAACCAAGGCTCTGTCTTTAGATATTTGGAGCACAACTGGACTTTTAACATTGTCATTCAAGGTCTTTGCAAAAAGTGTTTTACTCATTTAAGATTTATAGCCTGCTACTTTTAAAAATATTAGATAGAGGTTCTATATGAAAGAATGGGATTCCCTGGTAGATCAGCTGGTAAGGAACCCACCTGCAATGGAGGAGACCCTGGTTCGTTTCCTGGGTCAGGAAGATCCCAAGGGGAAGTGATAGGCTACAAACTCCAGTATTCTTGGGCTTCCCTGTTGACTCAGATGGAAAAGAATCCACCTGCAGTGTGAGAGACCTGGGTTCAATCCCTGGGTTGGGAAGAGGACTGGAGGAGGGCATGGGAACCTACTCCAATATTCTTGCCTGGGAGAATCCCCCATGGACAAAGGCACCTGGCAGGCAACAGTCCATGGGGTCACAAAGAGTCAAACACCGCTGAGTGACTAAGCCCAGCACATCACAGCATATAGGAAAGAATAGTTGCAAGATAACTTTTTAAAAGCTGAAACAAAAATGGAGGCCATCTGACCAAAGTAGAGAGGGTAGATATTTTTAACACCTGATTTGGCATCATGGGGCTTCCTAAGTGGTTCAGTGGTAAAGAATCCACCTGTCAATGCAGGCTGTGCAAGAGATGCAGGTTCCATCCCTGGGTCAGTAAGATCCCCTAGAAAAGGAAATGGCAAGCCACTCCAGTGTTCTTGCCTGGAAAATTCCGTGGACAGAGGGGGCCTGGTGGGCTATAGTTCATGGGGTCTCAGAGAGTCAGATACAACTGAGTGACTGAGCATGCACAAAGGTTGGTACATTACAGTATTCATGTTTCTAAGTTGGTGTATGCTTCCTGAAAAGATAAAAGAGAAGCTTTCCATTGGTTGGCAAGAGAAAAGTACAATTTCATCTACCTCCTACTTAGTCAAATGGTATTAATGGTGGGATGTTTGCATAAAGTACATTTTGGGTGGTACACAGACACCAATTGTAATCTTGGTTTCATAGAAGAAAGAAGAATCATATTTGGCATTTCTCTATTAACCCTCTGTAAAGGAATAGGGCAAACATTAAATTATATCTCAATATAAGTTGCTTTATAAGTGCTAAGTTAATGTAGTCCAGATAGTTTACCTTTGAATGATATAAGCTAATCGAAGGCTAGAACATGGAAATGTTATACATATGGTTGTTTAATATGTCTAGTAGAATGCGTCGTCAATTATCAGAATCCCTAAGCAAAGTTTGCATCAAAGTGATTTTTTTTTCTATTTAAAAAATAGATCTCATTTTTCAACATTCAGAAGAAAATAAAAGTATTAGAGAAAAAGTCATTGGTAATCTCAACATTTATGTTCAGTTCAGTTCAGTTGCTCAGTCATGTCCAACTCTTTGCAACTCCTGGCGTGAATCGCAGCACGCCAAGCCTCCCTGTTCATCACCATCTCTCGGAGTTTACTCAGACTCATGTCCATCGAGTTGGTGATGCCATCTAGCCATCTCATCCTCGATCGTCCCCTTCTCCTCCTGTCCCCAACCCCTCCCAGCATCAGAGTCTTTTCCAGTGAGTCAACTCTTCGCATGAGGTGGCCAAAGTACTGGCGTTTCAGCTTCAGCATCATTCCTTCCAAAGAAATCCCAGGGTTGATCTCCTTCAGAATGGACTGGTTGGATCTCCTTGCAGTCCAAGGGACTCTCAAGAGTCTTATCCAACACCACAGTTAATAAGCATCAGTTCTTCAGCGCTCAGCCTTCTTCACAGCCCAACACTCACATCCATACATGACCACTGGAAAAACCATAGCCTTGACTAGACGGACTTTAGTCGGCAAAGTAATGTCTCTGCTTTTGAATATGCTATCTAGGTTGGTCATGACTTTTTCTTCCAAGGAGTAAGTGTCTTCTAATTTCATGGCTGCAGTCACCATCTGCAGTGATTTTGGAGCCCCCAAAATAAAGTCTGACACTGTTTTCACTGTTTCCTCATCTATTTCCCATGATCATGGTTAATTGGTATGTAGACTTAGAGTCTTTTTCTATGCAACTAAACACACACACACACACACACACACACGTGCACACACACACGCATATGTGGGCCTCCATGGTGGCTCAGAGGTAAAGAATCTGCCAGTGCAGGAGCATCAGGAGACAAGGATTCAATCCCTGGGTTGGGAAGATCCCTTGGAGATGGCTGTGGCAACCCACTCCAGTATTCTTGCCTGGGAAATCCCATGAACAAAAGAACTCGGCAGGCTACAGTCCATGGAGTCACAGAGAGTTGGACATGACTGAGAGACTGAGCACCTGAAGTCTCCAGATTGTATCACTCAGGTACTGGCAAGTGATGTTTACTTTGCTTGCCTGCATCTCCTTCAAGTTGGTGAGGTTTCACTGTTGCAGTAAAATCACCTCACTTGTGCTTCTTGTCCAAGATGATATACTGGAACTTGAGGTGTGGTCAATGTTGCTGTGTCACTCATGAAAGCTTTTAAAGTTCATACTTACAAGAATGTGCTGAAATGAACTTTGTATTAGTTTCTGAAAATTGAGCATTGTTCCATCTACTCATGGAAAAATCCGCTGTAATTTGGCTAAGTGCCCAATCTTGGACAACCATGGTAAAACATGTCTTAAAGATTATAGTTTTAAAAAAGATTATAGTGTTTACTTTTGCTGTGTAGTTGAAATCAGTGTCAGTAATTGCAGAAGTGTTGTTTTATAGCACGAGTGCTATTATTGTTTAGCTCCTTTTCTCTGCCTCCAGTTCCTGAATTTGCTCCTTCCAGGAATTTGTGGATTTCTCTTTGGAGCATAATTAGCCAAATCCCATGTTGCTGAGGTAATAGGACCAGAGTACTTGATGAAGACCACTATGTTTGCGTTTATGGTCAGGTTTTGATGCATAGTTAGTTTTTGAGTAAGATGTTTTCATCCTCAAGATGCATAGTTTGTAAGACACTTAGTATGGCGCTAGTGGTAAAGAACCCACCTGCCAATGCAGGAGACATGAGACGTAGGTTCAATCCCTGGGTCAGGAAGATCCCCTGGAGGAGAGCATGGCAATCCACCCCAGTATTCTTGCCTGGAGAATCCGAAGGACAGTGGAGCCTGGCGGGATATAGTCCACGGGGTCGCACAGAGTCGGACATGACTGAAGCAACTTAGACCTTGACCTAGTATTGTAATGTGAGGTAAATGCCATGTATTGTGAGAAAAATGCTGACGGGTATAAAGAGAATGATAAAGAACTTTAGGTTGGGTTACTCTTCTCTTCCCAACTCTATTTCATAGCTCTTGGAAGCATAGGCACTATTTCATACTCTATAATTTGTCCTTGAGATAAATACCAAAAAATGCAAAATGAAGTCTTCCAGTTGTATCATTTCCTATAGTCATTTGAGTATGACTTGGCTTCACTACAGACAACACCTGATTCTTTAAAAGGTGAGTAAGGCTGTGTTTCCAGGTAGGGTGGGAAGGGTGGTTTGAGAAAAGTTAGGCAAGAATGTGTGGAAGCCCTTTATTTTTAAGTTCTAAAAGTGGGTGACATGCACTTTACACTCATGTAGCAGGACAGGCAAAACGCTACAGTGGTTTCAGTCCTTGGTTCTGAGGCCAGCCTTCTTAGATTTGAGTCCCAGCTCTATACCTTGACTACTCATGTCAACTTAGGCAAGTTACCAAACCTCCTTGTGTCTCAGATTCCTCCTCTCTAAAATGGGGCTAATAATGGGATCTAGCTTGTAGGGTTGTGGTAAGAATTTATTGAATTCATGGATGTAAAACCCTTAGCTTATAAGACATGTTCAACAAATTTTGTTGTTATTTTTCTTATTGTTGTTATCATCATGCTCATCTGGCTCAGTGTTCCTGAGGGCCTGGTTTCCTGGCCCCTTTCTACATTTATCTTCTACCTCCTTAGCCTTGAGCCAAATTTGGAGCAGCCAAATTCAGATCAATCAATTTCACACATTGTCTAACAATACTCTGTCTAGAGGCTGAATTTGGGGCAAACAGAATCTGTTGGCCGAAACAAGTTATTTGGATAATCTGTGGTTGTCATCAGTAGTGTTGAGCTCAGATATATTGAAAGGATCCATTTAAGTGTATCTGTGAGAAATCTATCTTAAAGATATTTTACAGAGGTGATAGCAACTTGCTTAACAGCTGTAGATAAAGAATACCCTCCTTGTGGCATTGGTGTATACTGTTCCTTTGGAAATTGACTTGCCTGTAAGTTAGAATCTTAGCAATTTGGAAATGAGTTTTAAAAATATGTAAATGCACATGAATCCCACATTTTGATAGCTTGCCTTATTTTGGTGCTTGCTTAGTCTTTCAGGGGTGGGTCCTTATCTTTTGTTATCCCATTTCTTTATCATCCAGAAAGGAATAAATCACCCAGCCATGCAGATCTTATTGCTAATAATGAAAGTTCATCCAGTTTCATATTTTAAGTAGGTAGTTCTCATGTAAGCCTCAGTGAGCTGATTATTTCTGGCAAAATAATCCAGAATCAAATACGTAATACACAGGTTCCATCTTACTTTGCAATGTGAATTTAAATCAACAAAGTAATTTCCGCTTACCTCCATCCAAGTATTAGCAATTGAAGAACCATACAAGTAAGGCAATTTAGGCCAGCCTAATAATAACACCTAAATAGCCTCCTTCATAGATTTGCTTCTAAGCATATACTCAGATTTTTCTGCAATGTCTAGGTAAGTTGTTTATATGAAATGCAAATAGGTGTTTTAAAGATTATGAATTTATCAAATTTATTTTAGAGAAACAGTCATTCTCTTCTCACTCTCTTCTCACCAGTATGTGGAAGTTTGCAAAAGATGCTTCATTTATGTGTATTTTGGGGGAATTCATGATTTGTCTCCATCCAGTTAAACATGCAGGGATTGTTAAAAATATTTCCTACTTCGTTCTATAACACTGTGGAGCAAAGGTCTAATTCGTGTAGTTACCAATAAAATTGTATTCCTGAGACTTGGGTGAAAAATATACAACTTTTTCCTACAAAGTAATTTTTATTTCTCCGAGTTCTTTTAATCAATAAATGGTCTTGAGCACTTACATTTAGTCCAGAATGTAGCTCAATATAATAATATTAACAATAATAATGGTAATATCATAAAAGGAGAAATTAAAAGCTACTGATAAAGAAAAAATATACATTGTTTCCATTTTCCCTCACCAAATTTGTAAAGATTTAAGCAATTAAAATACCCAGTGTTGGACATTTTCACACACTGCAATTGGAAAGTTAATTAGTGCAGCTTTTCTGGAAGGCAGCTTGACAATATAGATCGGGAATTTAAAAGCGTTCATTACCTTTAACTCAATCTACCTCTAAGAGTTTATATTTAGACAATAACCAGTATTACATACATTAGTGTATATGCAAGGATATTTTTTGTTGTTGTTGTTTATTTTTGGCCACACCTAGAGGCTTATGCGGAGAAGGCAATAGCACCCCACTCCAGTACTCTTGCCTGGAAAATCCCATGGATAGAGGAGCCTGGTAGGCTGCAGTCCATGGGGTCACACAGAGTCAGACATGACTGAAGCGATTTAGCAGCAGCAGCAGCAGCAGCAGCAGCAGCAGCAGCAGCAGCAGCAGCAGCAGCAGAGGCATATGAGATCTTAGTTCCTTGACCATGAATCTTCTACTGCCTCCTGCAGTAGAAGCACAGAGTCTTAACTACTGGACAACCAGAGAAGCCCCTATATACAGGGATATTTATCATGGAATTTTTTTTTTAAAGAAAAGGATAAAATTTGAACCCTCAAATAAGGGATTGGTTAAGAAATTATGTTTCATGGCCAAGGATGTGTTCTGTCCTGGAGAAGGTTCCATGAGTACTTGAGAAAAATGTGAAATTCATTGTTTTGGGGTGAAATATCCTATAGATATCATTTAGGTCTAACTGGTCTATTGTATCATTTAAAGTTCGTGTTTCTTTGTTAATTTTCTGTTTAGTTGATCTATCCATAGGTGTGAGTGGGCTATTAAAGTCTCCCACTATTATTGTGTTATTGTTAATTTCCCCTTTCATACTTGTTAGCATTTGTCTTAAATATTGTGGTGCTCCTATGTTGGCTGCATATATATTTATAATTGTAATATCTTCATCTTGGATTGATCCTTTGACCATTATGTGGTGTCCTTCTTTGTCTCTTTTCACCGCCTTTGTTTTAAACTCTATTTCATCTGATATGAGTATTGCTACTCCTGCTTTCTTTTGGTCTCTATTTGTGTGGAATATCTTTTTCCAGTCCTTCACTTTCAGTCTGTATGTGTCCCTTGTTTTGATCTGGGTCTCTAGTTGTAGAAAACATATATAGGGATCTTGTTTTTGTATCCATTCAGCCAGTATTTGTCTTTTGTTTGGTCCAGAAGGCTTCACAGCTGAATTCTACCAAAAATCTAGAGAAGAGCTAACACCTATCCTACTCAAACTCTTCCAGAAAATTGCAGAGGAAGGTAAACTTCCAAACTCATTCTATGAGGCCACCATCACCCTAATACCAAAACCTGACAAAGATGCCACAAAAAAAGAAAACTACAGACCAATATCGCTGATGAACATAGATGTAAAAATCCTTAACAAAATTCTAGCAATCAGATTCCAACAACACATTAAAAGATCATACACCACGACCAAGTGGACTTTATCCAAGGGATGCAAGGATTCTTCAATATCTGCAAATCAGTCAATGTAATTCACCACATTAACAAATTGAAAAATAAAAGCCGTATGATTATCTCAATAGATGCAGAGAAAGCCTTTGACAAAATTCAACATTGATTTATGATACAAACTCTCCAGAAATCAGGAATAGAATGAACATACCTCAACATAATAAAAGCTATATATGACAAACCCACAGCAAACGTTATCCTCAATGGTGAAAAGTTGAAAGCATTCCCCTAAAGTCAGGAACAAGACAAGGGTGCCCACTTTCACGACTACTATTCAGCTTAGATTTGGAAGTTTGGGCCACAGCAATCAGAGCAGAAAAAGAAATAAAAGGAATCCAAATTGGAAAAGAAGAAGTAAAACTCTCACTGTTTTCAGATGACATGATCCTCTACATAGAAAACTCTAAAGATTCCACCAGAAAATTACTAGAGCTAGTCAATGAATATAGTAAAGTTGCAGGATACAAAATCAACACACAGAAACCCCTTGAATTCCTATACATTAACAATGAGAAAACAGAAAGTGAAATTAAGGAAACAGTTCCATTCACCATTGCAAGAAAAAGAATAAAATACTTAGGAATATATCTACCTAAAAAAACTAAAGACCTATACATAGAAAATTATAAAACACTGGTAAAAGAAATCAAACAGAATACTAATAGATGGAGAAATATACCATGTTCATGGATCGGAAGAATCGATATAGTGAAAATCAGTATACTACCCAAAGGAATCTATAGACTCAGTGCAATCCCTATCAAGCTACCAACGGTATTTTTCACAGAGCTAAAACAAATAATTTCACAATTTGTATGGAAATACAGAAAACCTGGAATAGCCAAAGCAATCTTGAGAAAGAAGAATGGAACTGGAGGAATCAACTTGCCTGACTTCAGGCTCTACTACAAAGCCACAGTCATCAAGACAGTATGGTACTGGCACAAAGACAGAAATATAGAGCAATGGAACAAAATAGAAAGCCCAGATATAAATCCACACACCTATGGACACCTTATCTTCAACAAAGGAGGCAAGAATATACAGTGGATTAAAGACAATCTCTTTAACAAGTGGTGCTGGGAAAACTGGTCAACCACTTGTAAAAGAATGAAACTAGAACACTTTCTAACACCATACACACAAAAAACTCCACATGGATTAAAGATCTAAATGTAAGACCAGAAACTATAAAACTCCTAGAGGAGAACATAGGCAAAACACTCCCTGACATAAATCACAGCAGGATCCTCTATGACTCACCTCCCAGAATACTGGAAATAAAAACAAAAATAAACAAATGGGACCAAATTAAAATTAAAAGTTTCTGCACAACAATGAAAACTATAAGCAAGATGAAAAGATAGCCTTCAGAATGGGAGAAAATAATAGCAAATGAAGCAACTTACAAAGTACTAATCTCAAAAATATATAAGCAACTCCTGCAGCACAATTCCAGAAAAATAATCGACCCAATCAAAAAATGGGCCAATGAACTAAATAGACATTTCTACAAAGACATACAGATGGCTAACAAACACAGGAAAAGATGCTCAACATCACTCATTATCAGAAAAATGCAAATCAAAACCACAATGAGGTATCATTTCACAACAGTCCGAATGGCTGCAATCAAAAGTCTACAAGCAAGAAATGCTGGAGAGGGTGTGGAGAAAGGGGAACCCTCTTACACTGTTAGTGAGAATGAAAACTAGTACAGCCACTATGGAGAACAGTATGGAGATTCCTTAAAAAACTAGAAATAGAACTTCCTTATGACCCAGCAATCTCACTGCTGGCCATACACACCAAGGAAACCAGAATTGAAAGAGACACATGTACCCCAATGTTCATCGCAGCACTGTGTATAATAGCCAGGACATGGAAGCAACCTAAATGTCCATCAGCAGATGAATGGATTAGAAAGCAGTGGTACATATACACAGTGGAGTATTACTCAGCCATTAAAAAGAATGCATTTGAGTCAGTTCTAATGAGGTGGAAGAAACTGGAGCCGATTATACAGAGTGAAGTAACCCAGAAAGAAAAACACCAACACAGTATACTAACACCTATATATGGAATTGAGAAAGATGGTAATGAGAACCCTGTATGCGAGACAGCAAAAGAGAGATTCATGTTGATGTATGGCAAAACCAATTGAGTAATTATAAAGTAAAATAAAGTAACATTTTTTAAAAAGTTATGTAATTAAAAAAAAGAAATTATGTTTCAACTGTGTTAATGAAAAATCATGTCACTAGGCATGTAGTATAGGGGGAATATTTAATGGCACAAAAATGTACAAAAGTGTGTTAACTTTAGAAGTAGTTTATAAAATGTATATTGTTATATGTTGTTAATTATATAAAAATGAAAACATTATACACCTTTATGCATAGGAGAGACTAGAAAGAGTTTCTAGTTTTCACTACTATTGTCACAAGAACAAAGGCTTAAGGAAATGAAAATCAGCAAGTCCTCTTATAATCACAGAAAATTGAAGTCACAGGAAAAATTGCCTTGTGGTTTTTACTTTGAAAACTGGAAAAACAGGCAAATACAATCACCACTGCTGGATCCTGGTTGGAGCACTTAATGGGTAATCAACTAATTGCTGGAGAAGTAGCATGTTCTAGCTTGAGGGAGACAAACTCCTTTTTGTGAGTTTTTACCTCTAGGATCCCCACCAGGTTCTCAGGTTTGGTGAAATTTTTATAATTGTTATAGTAGAGGAGGGGGAAAGTAACCATTTTAAATAAGCCTAGAGTTCTTTATTCTCATTAACTAAGGCCTGGCCTCAGTTCAGTTCAGTTCATTTGCTCAGTCTTGTCTGACTCTTTGCAACCCCATGAACCACAGCACACCAGGCCTCCTTTCCATCACCAACTCCCAGAGTTTACTCAAGCTCATGTCCATTGAGTTGGTGATGCCATCCAACCATCTCACCCTCTCTCATCCCCTTCTCCTCGTGCCCTCAATCTTTCCCAGCATGAGGGTTTTTTCAAATGAGTCAGCTCTTCACATCATGTGGCCAAAAGATTGGAGTTTCAGCTTCAACATCAACCCTTCCAATGAACACCCAGGACTGATCTCCTTTAGGATGGACTGGTTGGATATCTTTGCAGTCCACAGGACTCTCAAGAGTCTTCTCCAACACCACAGTTCAAAAGCATAAATTCTTCGGCACTCAGCTCTCTTTATAGTCCAATTCTCACATCCATAAATGACTACTGGAAAAACCAAGGGAAATGATTTTATCTTAGACTAACTAATTTGGGTTTTATCAGGATCTAACCACCCTGGGACGTCTTCACTGGTGGCTCAGTCAGTTTGAGTCTGCCTGCAATGCCAGAGATGGGGATTCGATCCCTGGGTCAGGAAGATCCCCTGGAGAAGGAAATGGCAACCCACTCCAGTATTCTTTCCTGGAGAATTCCATGGACAGAGGAGCCTGGTGGGCTACAGTGGAATGGAACCACCCTGGAAGAAGGAATATATGCCCAACTCCACTAGCTTTCCTGTCTCACCTACACTGGTGGGCAGGAGCAAAGTTAATTAGTGCTTTTGAAGGTCAAAACTCAGGGACATGGATCACTAAAAACTGAGAGCTAATTATATGATTATAGAACAGTTTCCCTTCCCCTGCAATTTGTTACACATCAATTGGGATCTTCTATAATAACAGGAGATTGAGAGACCTGCAAGCCTTAGACACTGTTTAAGAAGAAGAATCTAGGGAAACTCGATAACAATGGAGAAGATAAACAAAGACACTAGGCAGATTTTAGCCTCTGACACCATGGCTACAAAAAACAGTAAAACTAGCCTAACTCCTAGATAGATTAACATAAGACCTCACAATAATGCTCCATTTACCTCAGTTACTTTTACTCAGTACATCATGTCTGAGTTTCAACAAAAAAAATTACTGGGCATGAAAGGCCAAAAAAAAAAAAAAAAATCAATTTGAAGAGACAAACCACACATCAGAAACAGGCTCAGATATGGCAGATATTTTGAAATTATCAGATTTGGAATTTAAAATAAATAAGATTAATGTGTTGAGAACGCTAATCATAAAAGGCAGCAAAGTGTAAGCATATATGGGCAATGTAAAGAGAGATGAAAAATCAAAATCAAAGGAAATGTGAGAAATCAAAAACACGGTAACCAAAATGAAGAATGCTTTTGATGAACTCATCAGCACAATGGACATGATTGAAGAAAGAATGTCATCTAAAGATATGACAAGGGGCTTCCCTGGTGGCTCAGTGGTAAAGAATCTGCCTGCCAATTGAGGAGACATAGGTTTGATTCTTGATCTGAGAAAATCCAACAGATTTTTTTTCCAGCATCTGGGAAAATGCTGCAGAGCAAGCAACTAAGCCCATGTGTCACAACTCACAAGCCTCTGTTCAGAGCCTGTAAACTGCAGCTACTGAGCCCATATGCCACAGCTATTGAAGCCCACATGCCCTAGGGCCCATGCTCTGCAGTGCGAGAAGCCACAGCAATGAGAAGACCACGTATTGCAACAAAGAGTAGCTCCCTGCTTGTCACAGCTAGAAAAAGCCCAGGCAGCAACGGAGACCTAGCACAGCCATAAATAAATAAATATAGTATGCCAAGAGAAACGTCCCAACTTGAAAATGTGATCAAATTCAATAGAATATTCAAGAACTGTGGGAAAATTACAAAAAGTGTAACATGTATGTAATAAGAGTGACAGAAGGAGATGAGAGAAAGGAAAAAGAAATAATGAGTGAAATAATAATGGCTGAGAGTTTTCCCAAAAGCAATGGCAAACACCAAAGCACAAATCCAAAAAGCCCAGAGAACACAAAGCAAGATACATGTAAGAGAAAATTTATACCTAAGCATATGATATTTAAACTGCAGAAAACCAAAGGCAAAGAGAACATCTTTAAAGAGGAAAAATACATTACATATAGAGGAATGAGGATAAGAATTGCATATGATTTCTCTTCAGAAACCATACAAGCAGTAAGAGAGTGGAATGAAGCACTTAAACTGTTGAAATAAAAAAATCCATCAACCTACAATTCTGTATCCAGCAAAACTATGCTTCAAAAGTGAATGAGAAATATTTTCTCAGACAAACAGAAACTGAAGGAATTTTTCACCAATTGACTTGCCTCACAAGAAATGTTAAAATAAATTCTTTAAGAAAAATGAAAATAATGTCAGAATCTCAGATCTATATAAAGAAGGGAAGTGTTAAAGAAGGAATAATGAAGGTAAAGTGAAATCTTTTATTTTTTCTTATTCTTAGCCTAACAGAATAAAGTTTGTTCAAAATAATAATAGCAACAGTGTACTGAATAATTATCGTTTATGGAAAAGTAAAATGAATGACAGTGACTTTATAAAGGATGTAATCTACTACAAAGTACTTGCAGTGCCTGTGAAGCAGTATAGTGTCATCTGAAAGTGGATTTCAATTTGTGTAAAAGTGTATTGTAAACTCTATGACTACTACAAATTAAAAAGATGAGTATAATTGATATAGTAAGAAAGAGAGAAAATATAATAATAGAAAATGCTCAAATAAAGCCATAGGAAGCAGAGGAAGAGTAGAATACATACACATAAAAAAATCAAGGAAAATGAATAGAAAATAATTACAGATATTATCAGTATTCATCCAGCTGTATCAATAATCACATTAAAGTGAATGGTTTATATACACCAATTAAAAGACAGACTATTCAAGTGAATTATAAAAAAAGAGACTATATGTTGTCTATATGTAATTGTATGTTACATGTTATCTACACACTATATGTTATCTACACACTTTAAATGTAAAGATACATATAGATTAAAAGTAAAAGGATTCTAAAAAATACCCTCCAATTAAAAATAAACAAATTTTAAAAAGTAAAGGAATGGAGAAAGATATAACATGCTAACAAATTAATCAGATGAAAGTGGGAGTAACTATATTAGTTTTAGACAAAGCAGACCTCAGAGCAAGGACAATTATGTGTGTACCTAACAGAGCATCAAAATACATGATGCAAAAATGGATAGTATTGCAAGAAGACACAGAAAAGTCCACTATTTTAATTAGAGAGTTTCAGTTCAGTTCAATTCAGTCACTCAGTCATGTCCAACTCTTTGCGACCCCATGAATCGCAGCACGCCACGACTCCCTTTCCATCATCAACTCCCTGTCCATTACCAACTCCCGGAGTTCACTCAGACTCACATCCATCGAGTGGTGATGCCATCCAGCCATCTCATCCTCGGTCATCCCCTTCTCCTCCTGTCCCCAATCCCTCGCAGCATCAGAGTCTTTTCCAATGAGTCAACTCTTCACATGAGGTGCCAAAGTACTGGAGTTTCAGTTTCAGCATCATTCCCTTCAAAGAAATCCCAGGGCTGATCTCCTTCAGAATGGACTGGTTGGATCTCCTTGCAGTCCAAGTGTCAAGTCAAAAATCTTCTCCAGCACCACAGTTCAAAATCATCAATTCTTCGGTGCTCAGCTTTCTTCACAGTCCAACTCTCACATCCATACATGACCACAGGAAAAACCATAGCCTTGACTAGACGGACCTTTGTTGGCAAAGTAATGTCTCTGCTTTTCAATATGCTGCCTAGGTTGGTCATAACTTTTCTTCCAAGTTTAAAACTCCTCTATTAGTAATCAACAGATCCAGCTGGGAGAAAGTTAATAATGGTATAGTTGAGCTGAACCACACCATCAGTCAATGGGATCTAATTGTCATCTGCAGAGTATTTCATCCAACAACAGAAGAATACACATTCTTCTCCAGCTCAGTGGAACATTCACCAAGATGGATCGCATTCATGGGTCATAAAATAGATCTTAATGAAACATAAGAATATAAATTATATCAGTATGCTCTCAGACCATAGTAGAATTAGACTAAAAAAATCAATAGCAGAAAGATACCTGTAAAAGTATCAAAATATTTAGAGATTGAACAGTATACTTCCAAATAGTACATAAGCCGAAGAAGTCTCAAGTGAAGTTTAAACACATTTTGGATTATATGAAAATAAAAATATAATTTATAAAAATTCTAAGCAGTGCTTAGAGGGAAATTTATAGCATAGAATTAATGTATTAGAAAAAAAGACCTGCTATCAATAGTCTCAGCTTCCACCTTAGCAAACTAGAAAAAGAAGACCAAATCAAACCCAAAGTAAGCAGAAGAAAAAAATTAAAGTAGAAATCAATGAAAGTTATACCTGGAAAACAAAAGAGAAAAAACAATGAAACCAAAGTCTGGTTCTTTGAAAAGATCAATAAAATAGATAAAACCTCTAGTCAGATTAACTAAAAAAGAAGGCACAAATTACTAATTTCAGAAATTAAAAAAAGGCCATCACTACCACCAGAACCTGAAGATTAGCAAAAATTATCTTCCACAGCTAAATATAAAGTAACCACAATAAGATGGGTAAGAAGAATTGGGACACAGTATAGTCAAGACCCATACCCCAGGGTAGCTGACTTACAAACAAGAGAATAATCACAATTGCAGAGGTTCTCTCCAAGGAGTGAGAGGTCCAAGCCCCACAGTGGGCACCCCAGCCTGGGAGTTCTATCCTAGCAGGACAAGTGCCTAAAACATCCAGCTTTGAAGGTCAGCAGAGGTTGCATACAGGAGAGACTTAGGGCTGTAGAAAACAGAGACTCTGCTCTTTAACAGTATGCACAAGATCTCACATGTTTCAAGTCCCAGTGCAGAGGCAGTAATTTGAAAGGAGCCCGGGTCAGATTCGCTTGTTGATCTTAGAGAATGATCTGGAGAGGCAGAAAGCAACTGGGACTCTCCCCGGGGACACAGATACTGATAGCAGCCACTTTCTGGAGCTTGTTTACCATAACCACACTGGCAAGTGCTATTTTAACCTCCTCCTTCTAGCCTATTAGTACCAGGGTCTTATCTGCCCACCAGCGGGCTGTCATCAATCCTAGACCACCATCTTGCCAGGGATCCCAGAACCTAGCCCTACCCAACATCAGGCTGGGACAAGACCTAGGCCCCCCTGGCTCCCCAAATCAGCCAACTTGGACCTGACCCCACCCACTAGTAGGTCAGCACCAGCTTCTGGATGCCCCCTTGACACAACAGCCAGCCAAACCAGGACCCAACTGCCGGGAGCCACCACAGGAAATCCCACCCATGACAAGGTCATGTGGAAGAGAACTGTTAAGCAAGGCTTCAGGACTCAATGGACTTCCTAGGCTTTCTTGAGCATCTACCCCAAAACCAGAATCCGTCTGTTTTACTATTTCATGACTTTCACCAACTCCTCTGACATTAACAGGCTATTCCTGACCACTGTTCTCTGGAGAAAATTAACTTAGGGCCATAGCTAGTAAGTCTCCTGGACATGAGAGAAATATTTCAAATCAAACCCCTTCTGTTAGCATTCTAGCTTGCTTGGCAGGTATATCTAGATTCTTGCAGCTATGCATATGATTATTTACAGCCTCCCAACTGTGAGAGGCACAGAGAACTTGAAACATAGAGCCTTTCAAAGAGTTAAACGTTATTAGAGTAGTGTTAATGTAAGATTTCATTATTTGGCCAATGCTTATTACTAAGTTCCCATATCTCTTATCCAGTGTGCACCTGGGAGTGCATTAGTTAACAGTTGAAAACTAAGAAAAACTAGTGTAGCCTTGAAATTAACCACATCAGACTTTTGAGCTAATTGGTTCTTTCTTGTAACTCACTGCACTTTTACTCCGTGAGAAATGTAACTTGTTTAACACTTTCTGAAGCTGACATAGATTAGAAAGGGAAAATGAATTTTCTAGTTGAGAAGCCTTTATCAAAAGAGGGTCATAAAATGTTCACAGGCCTCCAAGGCCAGAAGATAATGTACACACTGTTGTTTATGGGAAAGGTTTGCAGAAAAAAATCCTGGTTTCAATAAAGACAAAACGGATGTAATGTTTGGGCTGACTCTGTATGACTTTGCATCCTTCATTTCCCTCTATGTATAAGACAAGGGATAAAAGTACCTTTAAAAAATAAAGCTAGGGGCCTTGCTTACTGAAGTGGCTTGATCTCCTCATGTCAATCATTTTCTCCCTCTCTCTCTCCCTCTGTCTCTTTTTCAGGCTGATCCCTTGGAGCATAGAGGCTCCCTGCATTCACTTATCTGCCCAAGTTTCTAAGACATGAACGGGAAGACGTTCTGCATCTTCACTCCATCGGGAGACCAGGAAGGCACCTGTGGCCTCCGTGAACAGGGCAAACTTCTTATCTCGAAGTTTTATTGTTTTTTTATGTAAACCAAGGAATATCAGCCTCTTTCTTTCCTCTATTTTCTTATCTACAATATTATTTCCTTATTTTTCTCTCTAAATCATCTGCCAACGCTGTTTTTCCTTCAGGTTCCCCTGGATCCTGCAGGGGCTGGACCCCGGTACCCAACCTACCCACCAGCCAGCTGATACCAGCCCTGGAACATTTCGAACCGTGCAACCAGTCAAGCTGTGACCCAGGCTACCAGCAGGCAGTAGCCAATCAGACTGGGGGCCAATCCTACCGACAAGTGTGCCCACAGTAGTCAGCTCTGCCACAAGAGAAGGGCCCATGTAGCCCACAGAGGGGACAATCCTAGAGAATATAGCTCTGGTGACCAGAGAGGAGCTTGCTGCTGGGCCCAATTGAATGTCTCCTGCATAAGCCCACTTCTCCACGAACAGGAAGTGTAACCAACCTACCTCATCCTTAGAAATAAATGCAGAAAATTAGGCAAAATGAGGAGATAGATAAATATGTTCCAAAGGCAGGAACAAGACAAAACCTCAGGAGAAGAACAAAATGAAGTGGAGCTAGGCAATCTGCCTGACAAAGACTCATGGCAATGATCATAAAAATGCTCAACAAACTCAGGAGAAGAATTGAAGAACACAGTGAAGTTTAACAGCTAGAAAATATAAAGAAGAACCAAAAAGGCCTGAAAAATACAATAACTGAAATTGAAAGTACATTGGAAGGAATCAATAGTAGACTAGAAGATACAGTGTAATAAATCAGCACACTGTAAGACAAAGTAGTGGAAATCACCCAAGTTGAAGGGAAAAACACGAATTAAGCAATAGTTTAAGAGCTCTCTAGAATTACATCAAGCATACCAGCATTGGGATTATAGGGGTACCAGAAGAAAAAGACAAAGGGGCAGAGAACATGTTTGAAGAAATGGTGGCTAAAATCTTCCCTAACCTAGAGAAGGAAACAGATATTGAGGTATAGGAAGCACAGAGAGTCCCAAACAAGATGAACCCAAAGAGGTCCCCACCTAGACACACTGTAATTAAATTGGCAAAAATGAATGATAAGGAGAGTCTCAAAAGCGACAAGAGAAAAGCAAGTGCAAGGGAATTCCCATAAGGAATTCAGCTGACTTAAGGAAAATTTTGCAGGCCACAAAGAGTGGCATGATATATTCCAAGTAATGAAAGGAAAAAACCTAAAACCAAGAGTATTCTACATGGCAAGTCTATCATTCAGATCTGTGAAAGAAAGTCGTGTCTGACTCTTTGAGACCCTATGGACTGTAGCCAGCCAGGCTTCTCTGTCCATGGGATTTCTCAGGCAAGAATACTGGAGTGGACTGCTATTTCCTTCTCCAGGGGGTCTTCCTGATCGAGGGATACATGGGTTTCCCACATTGCAGACAGGCTCTTTAGAGTCTGAGCCACCAGGGAATCCATTCAGATCTGAAGGAGAGAGAAAAGTTTTACAGACAAACAAAAGCTAAAAGAGTTCAGTACCACTAAACCAGCTTTACAAGAAATGTTAAAGAGACTTCCCTAAGCAGAAAAGACCACAACTATAAATATAAAAATTATAAAGGGAAAAATTTAATTGGTAAAGGCACATGTAGAGTAAAGATAGCAGACTAACCATTTATAAAGCTAGTTAGTTAGTTCAGTCACTCAGTCATGTCCGACTCTTTGCGACCCTATAAAGCTAGTAGAAAGGCTGAAAAAGAAAAGTAGTAAAATCACCTATGTCCACAATAAATAGTTAAAGGGATACACAAAACAATTATATGTAAAACGTGATGTCACAAACATTAAAGATGGGAGGGAGTGGAAATGCAGGGTTGTTAGAATTCATCCAAACTTAAGAGATCATCAACTTAATAATACATACGTGTGTGTGTGTGTGTGTGTGTGTGTGTGTGTGTGTGTGTGTATGAAACCACAAACAAAAAATCTGTAGTAGGTACACACACAAAAAGAGAAAGACATCCAAACATAACACTAAAGATAGTCATCAAATCACAACTTAAGAGATCAAAAGAAGAAAACAATGACCAAAATGGCAATAAGTACATACTATCAACAATTACTTTAAATGTAAGTGGACTATATGCTCTAATCAAAAGACACAGAGTGGCTGAGTGGATATAAAACACAAGACCCATATGTATGCTGTATATATTAATATATGGCACTTACTTTAGATCTAAAGATGCACACGGATCTGAATAAACATTTTTCCAAAGAAGACACACAGAAGGCCAGCAGGCACATGAAGAAAAGACAAACATTGCTAATTATTATGAAGATGAAAATGAAAACCACAATGGGATATCACCTCACATCTGTCACACGGCTATTAGCAAAAGACAAGAAATAATAAAAGTTGGAGAGAATGTGGAGAAAAAGGAATCCTTATGTGCTGTTGGTGAGACTATAAACTGGTGTGGCCACTATGGAAAACAGTGTGGAGATTCCTCAAATAATTAAAATAGAACTAACATACAATCTGGCAATTCCACCTCTGGATATTTTTTCCAAAGAAAACAAAAACACCAATTTGAAAAGATACATGCACCCTTAAGTTCATTGCATCATCATTCACAGCAGCCAAGATATGGCAGAAATTTGTAGCCAATGATAAATAAGTGGATAAATATGTACATGTATACAATGGAATTTTACTCAGCCATAAAAAGAATGAAACCTTGGCATTTGCAACAATATAGATGGACCTATAGGGTATCATGCTAAGTGAAATAAGTCAGACAGAGAAAGAAAAATTCTATTTGATTTCAGTTACCTGTGGAATCTAATAAAACAAATGAATGAAAATAACAAACAGAAAATTCCCTGGTGGTCCACTGGTTAGGACTCTGCACTTTCACCTCCGAGGGCTGGGGTTCAGTCCCTGGTTGGGAAACTAAGATCCCGCAAGCTGAGAGGTGTGGCCAAAATAAATAAATTAATTAAAACAACTTGTTTTTTTAAAAAAATTAAAAAAATAACAGAAACAGAAATGGTGTCAGAGATACAAAGAGCACAATGGTGTTTGCCAGAGGAGAAGAGATTGAGAGTGAGGGTGGGATGAGTCAAATTGGTGAGCATGAATAAGAGGTACACATTTCCAGTTCCAAAATAAGTCATAGGGATGTGCAGCATAAGGAATATAGTCAATAATGCTATAATAACTTTGTATGGTGACAGATGGTAACTAGATTTACTGTGGTGATCATTTTGCAATGTATGAAAATATCCAATCACTATGATGTACACTTGAAACTAACATGATATTGTTAAGCCCATTATACTTGAACAAAACAATTTGGACCTTGTGATCTCTCCCTGTGCACTCTAGGACACACACATGTTTTTTTAAGTAGGAAAGCTATTAAAATTTCTCCTTGGATTTTCCATGTTTCCATTCAGTTATCCTGGCACTGTCTCTTCCTGCCCCCAGGCAGCTAGTGCACTTTTAATCCTACCAGCTAACATTTTAGAGAGTTTACACTATCTGGCACAATGCTCCCACCTGCTCCCATGTAGGCGCCTCTTCCTGACAGTGCCCTATGTGCTGTTTTCACCTCTCCAACACCTTCTGTCTTAGGGTGCAATTCCAAGTGGCTATTCTCTTAGCTTCCAGTTAACTGAAAAATAGAATTTTGCTAAGGTACTTATGGTTGATCAATTTCATTATTTTTTAAATTAATTTATTTTTAATTGAAAAATAATTGCTTTACAGAATTTTGTTGTTTTCTGTCAAACCTCAACATGAATCAGCCACAGGTATACATATATCCCCTCCCTTTTGAACCTCCCACCCAACTCTCTCCCCATCCCACCCCTCAAGGTTGATCCAGAGCCCCTGTTTGACTTTCCTGAGCCGTACAGCAAATTCCCGTTGGCTATCTATGTTACAGATGGTAATGTAAGTTTCCATGTTACTGTTTCCATACATCTCACCCTCTCCTTCCCTCTCCCCATGTCCATAAGTCTATTTTCTATGTCTGTTTCTCCGTTGCTACCCTGTAAATGAATTCTTCAGTACCATTTTACTAGAGTCCATATATGTGCATTAAAATACAATATTTATGTTTCTCTTATTGAGCGCATGCTCCATGAGAATACAGCCTTGCTGATAGCAGCCTGGGCAGGAACCACCTATCAGGGCACTTCCTTCCTCTGATGACAGAGCAACCCGTTTCACCCTTCACCGTTTGTGTACTAGTCTTTTTATCTTGCATGCCATGCATGATAAGTGGCTTCAGTAGCGTCTGACTCTTAGTAACCCTGTGGACTGAGGGCTACCAGGCTCCTCTGTCCATGGAATTTTTCAGGCAAGAATACTGGAGTGAGTTGCTGTACCCTCCTCCAGGGGATCTTCCCAAGCTTGGGATCAAACCTGCATCTCCTTCAACTCCTTCATTGCAGGCGAATTCTTTAGCACTGAGCCACTGGGGAAGGCCTCTCTTTATCTTACTCTCTCCACAACCCCCTACCTTTAGATCTCCCAATAATTCTGCCCTTGATGGACACCCCACGGCCTCTGCCTTAGCTCAGACTTTCATGACCTCATGTCTGAGCTATCCTAATAATAGTTAACTTTTATCAACTGCATGTGGTATATGGTGGTGGTTTAGTGGCTAAGCCATGTCCGACTCTTTGTGACCCCATGGACTGTAGCCCACCAGGCTCCTCTCTCCATAGGATTTTCCAGGCAAGAATACTGGAGTGGATTGTCGTTTCCTTCTCCAGAGGGTCTTCCTGACACAGGGATCAAACCTGGGTCTCCTGCATTGCAGGCAGAATCTTTACTGTCTGAGCTATAGGGAAGTCCCTAAAGGAAAGAAGCAGTATCTATGAAAGTGTAAGTCACACAGTCATGTCCAACTCTTTGTGACCCCATGAACCTGCCTGGTTCCTCTGTCCATGGAATTCTCCAGGCAAGAATACTGGGGTTGGTTGCCATTTCCTTCTCCAGGGGGATCTTCCTGACCTGGGGATCGAACCCAGGTTTCTTGCATTGCAGGCGGATTCTTTACCACCTGAGCCACCAGGGAAGCCCAGTCAGAAAGGAGTAATATCTCTAAAAGGGATATTTCAGCTGATAAAGAAAATATTTGGGATCAAAGAGACCATTGCAACGTGCTTCAAACTATAACATATTGGATGAGATGTACTTCTGGCCCTCAGAAGAGAAAACTAGCCTCTATTTGTTTTTCTGGAAAACAAACGGACACATTCATCTATCTTTAAGAGTGATTTGGGCAAAATAAGGGTGATTTTTCAGGACTACTCAAACACCAGTTACCAGATATTCCTGTCTGACAAGAGATTCCCTTAGAGGTCCATACTGGTGAGAAACAAGCTTAGAGAGGAGAAATGTTCCTATAAGTCTGTACTGTCTCTGCAGAGCAATAACTATTTTAGATTGGGCTTCAACAAATTGAGATTGGGAGCTATAGGGCAGCAGCCAGATCTTATTCTACAGTCTCTGGAACACCTAGTACATTACTGCTGCTCCAACAGTGTTAAGTCAGTCATGGAAAGAAGCAGAGATCCGTATGCCTAGAGTAAAAGAGAAATTGTGTTAGGCCAAATGAGACTCAAACGGAGGCCTAATGAAAAATGGAATTAAGATATCATTTTATACCCCTTTCCTACAAGTGAAAGGAACACTGGATTCAGGATCCCATGCTCAGAGCTTCACACTGTTGCCAATTATATATACGGTGTTGTTGTTTAGTCAGTAAGTTGTGTCCAGCTCTTTGGTGACCCCATGGACTACAATCTGCCCGGTTCCTCTGTCCATGGGATTTCCCAGGCAAGAGTCCTGGAGTGGGTTGCCATTTCTTTTTCTAGAGGATCTTCCCTACCCAGGGATCGAACCTGCATCTCCTGCATCACAGGTGAATTTTTTAGAACTGAGCCACCAGGAAAGCCAATTATGTATGAGACTTTGGACAAATCATTTACTACTCCTGGCCTCAATCTCTCTGTTGTCCAGTAAGGAGACTGATTTCTGACACACAAGGCTGCTTTAAGAGTGGAATTTGAGTTTTAAAGTGCTTTAAAAAGCATCATGTATATACACAGTAAAGTATTTTGATATGGATCTTATATGCCCAGATAATGGTATGTGACCAGAATTTTTATAAATCAAACCACATATTAATATTTTAACACTTTGTTATACAAGTTTGAAATAACTTTACAGTGGACACCCATGTCCTCACCATGTCTTTGATTTTTAAAGGCACTGTCCAACAATAGTTTTGCAAAAGAAACCAGCTAAGCAGATTGATATTCATCATTTTCTGTAATTTGTGCTCATCTTCCTAGTGTGGCCTCTCTAGCCCTTTTGCATTTTCTTGCAAAGGAATCTACCTGGGGAGAAGCCAGAATGTGTTTGCACCCAACAAAGTGTAGTTTCTCTTTGCTTATCAAGGTTGTGCCTAGAATGCTCATGGCTGGAAAAGGCAGGAGAATAATTGGACTAGATCAGTGAAGGAAGGACTAGATCAGTGAAGGAAGGCATCAGGAAGATGTGGTCCAGTTGGATAAACTGTAATCCACCTCTTTCTGGGATCACACAGAAAAGGAGATGGTATCTTTGGATGCCTATTCTGTACAAAAGTCCTTTTTAAATTCACATCCTCTACTATGGGGCAATATGTGGATTACTGAGAAAGCAAGTGAGATCTGCTTAACAGATGAAGAATAAAATTTTTGATAATAAAAGGAGAGAATCAGAATTCTGTTTATGAAAACCAGCCAAGCAATCTCGCCATAGGTAAATTAAAGCCCTCTGAAACCCAGCAATCTGCTTAACCAGCCTTAGTAAATATGCTGAGATGAATGGGGATTGTGACCTTTTTCTTAGGAATGACCACAAAGTTCTAGACAACTTGAGCACTCCTCAGTAGACGAATGGCTGAATAAATCCTAGTAGAATCATGTTATCGACTATCATGTAGCTATGTGAAGAGATGAGCCAGATCTATGACTACTGGTGTGCTGGGAGGTCTATGATCTACTCTTTTCTTTTTTTCATCATTGTTGTTTGTTTTTATTGGGGTCTAATTGCTTTACAACGTTGTGTTAGTTTCTGCTGTACAACAAAGTGTACCAGCTATATGCATACATATATCCCCTCCCTCTTGGACCTCCCTCCAGCCCCCATCCTACCCGTCAAAGTCATCACAGAGCACTGAGCTGAGCCCCCTGAACTATATAGGAGGTTCCCAGTAGCCGCCTATTTCACAAATGGTAGTGTATATGTGTGTGCATATGTGTCAATCCCACTCTCCCAATTTGTTCCACCCTCCCTTCCTCCCCCATGTACACACATCCTTTCTCTACATCCGTATCTCTATTCCTGCCTGGCAAATAGGTTCATCTGTATCATTTTCCTGGATTCCACTGAAAACAGAACTACCATATGACCCAGCAATCCCACTACTAGGTGTATATGCCCTGAGACAACTCTAATTCTAAAAGACACATACACCCCGATATTCACTGCAGCACTATTTACAATAGCCAGGACATAGAAGCAACCTAAATGTCCATCAACATAGGAATGGATAAAGATGTGGTGCAATGGCATATTACCCAACCATAAAGAGGAATGAAATTGGGTCATTTGTAGAGACATGGGTGAAACCAGAGCCCATCACACAGAGTGAAGTAAGTCAGAAAGAGAAAAATATCACACACTAACACATATATGTGATGTACCTAAGTGCATAAACCAGGCTGCAGAGCAATGTGTATCTCATGATCCCATTCTAGTACAAACACCAAAATCTCCAGTCACAGGCTCTGTGCCTGCATGCCTTTGCATGTGCACAGGAAGGCAGCGGGAGGATTCAGACGCAGGCTGTTACTATCACTTATTCTGTAGAGAGGAAAAGGAGAGGGGAGCACATTGCTTACTTTGCTTCGTATGCCTGTGTATTGTTTCACTGGTTGCCCTGAAGTTGTGGAACGTTTATAATTTCTGAAAAAGTTTAATTCAATTCCTATTAAGAAAAAAGAAAACTTTCCATGGATCTTAGAGGACTTCTCTCCCCTACACAGCATCCCCAGTTTCTCGACAAGAGAAGTTATTTCTTGCTCAGAGACTCTTGCCTCCTTTGTTGTTGAAGCATTTGTATACCAGGAGAGGTGAAAGGTGAAAGGTGAGGGAATGAGGAGAGCTTTAACTAGGCCTCGTCGCCCTTGCCCCTTGCCAACATTCCTGGGAAACAGAAATAAGCTACATGGAAAGTCAGATACAGCCTGGTGCATAAACAGTTTCGGAGTGAACAAGAAGCAACTGTGTCTGGGGAGACCTCCCTGGTGGTCCAGTGGCTAAGACTCCCACACTCCCAGTGAAGAGTGCCAGGGGTCAGGGAACTAGATCCCACATGCCGTTTCTAAGAGTTCAAATGCTGCCTCTAAAGAGCTCAAATGCCACAATGAAGACAGAAGATTCCATGTGCAGCAACTAAGACCTGAAGCACTGAAATAAATAAACAAATTTTGAAAGGAAGCAACTGATCTAATGAGGTGGATGAAACTGGAGCCTATCATACAGAGTGACTTAAGTTAGAAAGAAAAAGACAAATACTGTATGCTGCTGCTGCTGCCAAGTCGCTTCAGTCGTGTCCGACTCTGTGCAGGCAGTTTGGGCTCTTGCAGGATAATTACTTTACAATATTGTAAAGTTATATTGTAATAATTACTTTACAATATTGTAAAGTTATATTGTAATAATTACTTTACAATATTGTAAAGTTATATTGTAATAATTACTTTACAATAGACGGCAGCCCACCAGGCTCCCCCGTCCCTGGGATTCTCCAGGCAAGAACCCTGGAGTGGATTGCCATTTCCTCCTCCAATGCATGAAAGTGAAAAGTGAAAGTGAAGTCGCTCAGTCCTGTCCTACTCTTAGCGACCCCATGGAGTGCAGTCCACCAGGCTCCTCTGTCCATGGGATTTTCCAGGCAAGAGTACTGGAGTGGGGGTGCCATTGCTTTCTCCCCAAACAGTGTATATTAACCCATATATATGGAATTTAGAAAGAAAGTAACAATGATCCTACAGTCAGGACAGCAAAGAAGGCACAGATGTAAAGAACAGACTTTTGGACTATGTGGGAAAAAGGCAAGGGTGGGATGACTTGAGAGAATAGCAGTGAAACATGTATATTACCATATGTAAAACAGATGACCAGTGCAAGTTTGATGCCTGAAGTAGGGCACTCAGAGCTGGTGCTCCAGGACAACCCACAGGGATGGGATGGGGAGGGAGGTGGGAGGGGGGTTCAGGATGGGGAGACACATGTGCACCCATGGGTGATTCATATCTACGTATGGCAAAAAGCATCACAATGTTGTAAAGTAACTATCCTCCAATTACAATAAATTAATTAATTCTTTAAAAAGGAAGCAGCTGAGTTTCAAAGTCACGGCTTCATTTCAAGGAAAGGGGGAATTGGCAAACCTTGTGGTCCAGGAGGCCCAAGAGCCCAAACTGCCTGCCCCTGGCTGCTACCTCCCTCTCCCTTTTGCATTCTGCCTTCCCTCCAAGAAAAACAAGTCACAAAATGAGTCATCACCCTCTGAGCATGTGCTGTGAAGCCAGCACTGACACCATGCAAGTAATTGTCAGCCATATCGTGTCAAGTTGATGTGCTTGACAACCCCTGTGATAGATAGGCTGTGGTTTTGGGAAAATGGACTAGGCCAGAGCCATCTTTAGAAGGCTTTAACTGGCTTTATTTAATCCTTTGCTGTACCAAACCCTGAGGAGTCCCCTAGTGCTCTCCCAACTATATTTGTTGAAAGACACAGAAGGGGAGTTCAGAGAAGTTCAGTTCAGTTCATTTCAGCTCAGTTAAGTCACTCAGTCGTGTCTGACTCTGTGATGCCATGGACTGCAGCACCCAAGGCTTCCCTCTCCATCACCAACTCCTGAAGCCTACTCAAACTCATGTCCATTATGTCGGTGATGCCCTCCAACCATCTCATCCTCTGTCGTCCCCTTCTCCTCCCACCTTCAATCTCTCCCAGCATCAGGGTTTTTTCTAATGATCCGGTTCTTCACATCAGATGGCCAATGTATTGGAGTTTCAATTTCAGCATCAGTCCTTCCAATGAATTTTCAGGACTGATTTCCTTTAGGATTGACTGACTGGGTCTCCTTGCAATCGAAGGGATTCTCAAGAGTCTTCTCCAACACCACAGTTCAAAAGCATCAATTATTCGGGGCTCAGCTTTCTTTATAGTCCAACTCTCACATCCATACATGACTACTGGAAAAACCATAGCTTTGACTAGATGAGCCTTTGTTGGTAAAGTAATGTCTCTGGTTTTTAATATGCTGTCTAGGTTGGTTATAGCTTTTCATCCAAGGAGCAAGCGTCTTTTCATTTCATGGCTGCAGTCACCATCTGCAGCATTTTGGAGCCCCCCAAATAAAATCCGTCACTGTTTCCATTATTTCCCCATCTATTTGCCATGAAGTGATGGGACCAGATGCCATAATCTTTGTTTTCTGAATTTTGAGCTTTAAGCCAACTTTTTCACTCTCCTCTTTCACTTTCATCAAGAGGCACTTTAGTTCTTGTTTGTTTTCTGCCATAGGGTGGTGTCATCTGCATGTCTGAGGTTACTGATATTTCTTCTGGCAATCTTGATTCCAACTTGTGCTTCATCCAGCCCGGCATTTCTCATGATGTACTCTGCATAGAAGTTAAATAAGCAGGGTGACAACATACATCCTTGACATACTCCTTTCCCGATTTGGAAACAGTCTGTTGTTCCATGTCCAGTTCGAACTGTTGCTTCTTGACCTGCATACAGAGAAGCTGGCTAGTGCTTACAAGATCACACAGCCTTGAAGAGTAGAAATGGGATCAGCTTGTCTGGGATTAGATTAAGCCCAAGAAACTTGCTACTTCCCAGGGTTATTGCAGAGCACCTCAGGAGCTCTAGTTCCCAACTTGCAACTGTGTGGCTCTTACACAATCCCAGGAAGCTATTTATTTGTGATAGTAATTCCTGACATTGACATAGCACTTTACATTTTTCAAAAACGTTCCCTGTATTATTGTATATCTTATAGTCACAAATCTGATGGAGATCAGACAAGAAAATTATCCCAATTATGTAGATGAAGAAACATTTTCAGAAGGGTCATGACTCAGCCAAAGTTATAAAGCCGGGGAATTCATGATCCAGAACTAAAATGTAGGAGGCAGTTAAGGAAGGGAGCTACTGTATGTGGTTGCTACACATTTTTGTTCTTTCAGCCAACTAAGTAACATCTATGCTGGGATTATGGGGGCACAGTATTACTTAGCAGTGTAAAACATGGATTTTGATACTTATTCACTAGGTAGCCCTACTCACCAGCACTGTGCCTGAATTCCTTCATCTATAAAATGTAGATACATAAAAAAAACTGTCTACTTCCAAGAGTCATTGCAAGAACTCTCCTGAGAGATATCTCATATAGAGCAGTTATGAGTTCAGGGCATTTAGCACAGTGCTTTGCATCCTGGAAGAATTCTGTACCTATCAACTATTCTTTCTCTGTTTTAAAATACTCAAGATGTGGCTCTTGTTCACAAGTACAAATACAAAGTAGATCTTTCTGAGGCTGTGGGGCCAGCCAAGGTTATTTTGTAATAGATTCTTTGATACAGAGCAAATTTATTCATAAGGAAAAGGAGCTCAAAGATGAAAAACACAATCACGAAAAGTGATCTGAGAGGCCATTCAGTTCAGTGCAGTCACTCAGTTGTGTCTGAATCTTCAAGACGCCATGGTCTGCAGCACCCTAGACTTCCCTGTCCATCCCCAACTCCCGGAGCTTGCTCAGACTCATGTCCATTGAGTCAGTGATGCCATCCAACAATCTCGTCCTCTGCCGTCCCCTTCTCTTCCTGCCTTCAATCTTTCCCAGCATCAAGATCTTTTCCAAGGAGTCAGTTCTTCTCATCAGGTGGCCAAAGTATTGGAATTTCAGCTTCAGCATCAGTCCTCCCAGTGAATATTCAGGACTGAATAGTTTGTAGTAATCCCTTTTGTGTTGTCTGCTGTTCCTGGGGCCACAGGAGAGTGAAGCAACAACGGGTTGTGCCTGTTTTCATCTGTATCATAAAGTGGATTTACCAGCTCCAACCGGAACTCTGTCAGTGCCACCCTTCAGAGCTGGCACGTTTCCAGTGGGTCAACATACTCCCTCCCTCTCCTTAAATGTAGATGTCAGCCAGAGACACCTACTCCTGTCTCCCCACAAGGTAGAAGGGTGCAGAGAGACAGGCCCATTGGAAAAATGGAGGGGGAGGAACCAGGTGGGAATGGGGACAGGTATGGTACAGTGACAGGAAGACTGACAAAAACAAATGAATGCTGCCTCCTTTGGATACAGCCAGTTGAAAGGGGAAACTAACTCTAAAGATCTCAGGGGGCAGGGGGCAGCCAACACTGTGACAGCACTAAATCCCACTAAGCTGTTCACTTTCGAATGGTCACTTGCAGGAACTTTGCTGGTGGTTAAGACTGCACTCCCGATGCAGAGGGCACAGGTTCGATCCCTGGTCAGGGAACTAAGATCCCACAGGTCACACAGCATGGCCAAAAAAAAAAAAAAAAAGAAAAGAAAAGAAGAGGTTAATTACATGTTATATGGATTTTACTTCCATATAAAAAAGAATCCAGGGGCTCATGGCACCACAGTCCCAGAGAGAATCTTTTTGCAGAAATGGGCCCTGGCCTGAGGTTCAAAGAGCCTTGAACAGGCAATGAATGGCTATTTGTGTCTCTCCTGTAACCTGTCCTCTCTGGGCTGGCCAGTCATGTGGTGATAATGTATGCGTGTGTCTGAGTGTGTGTATGGTTTCTCAAAGAAGCTCCTATGACTCTTGACTGCAGGAATTTTCACAAATAACACTTAATCCTTGTTAAACTCGCATTCTAAGCCCATCTTTAACCCTCACAGCAATCCACAGAGGTAGGGACTATTATCATACCCATTTTACAGATGAGAGAATGGAGCCTCAGAAAGGTTCAGGAGTTGCTACAATGTCACCTAGTAAGTGAAGTGTACAGGCTCAAACCCAAAGCCAGGCACTGAAGCTCTCCACTTCCTGCACTGAACACCCACACTCAGGTTCAGAACAGTGTCAAGTATGTTTATACATACGGGTCTTCCCTGATGGCTCAGACAGTAAAGAATCTGCCTGCAATGCAGGAGACCTGGGTTCGATCCCTGGGTCAGGAAGATCTTTTGGAGAAAGAAATGGCAACCCACTCCAGTATTCTTGCCTGGAGAATCCCATGGACAGAAGAGCCTGGTGGGCTATAGTCCATGGAGTCAAAAAGAGTCAGACATGACTGAGCGACTAACACACACGTATGTCTGTACATAGAAGAAACTCAATAAATCCCCATCAAATGAATGCCTCTCTTCCATCTATTAAGCTCCTGCTCAGCTCTCTAACTCATTTGATGTTCAGAGCCCTATGAATTTAATGCTATCATCAGCTCCACTCTACAGGTGAGGAACCTAAAGCTCAGAGATGCTAAATAACTTGCACAAGTTTATACAGCTCTTCTATGGCAACACTCTGATCCAAACTCAGACCTGGGAGCCAGATGTTTCTCAATTGTCTTCCAGAAGCTTCTCTGGGGCTGCCTGCTCAGGAAAGCCCAGCTGGGTCCTTCTGTGCACCCATGTTGCTGCTGCTAAGTCACTTCAGTCGTGTCCGACTCTGTGTGACCCCATAGACAGCAGCCGTCCCTGGGATTCTCCAGGAAAGAACACTGGAGTGGGTTGCCATTTCCTTTTCCAATGCATGAAAGTTAAAAGTGAAAGTGAAGTTGCTCAGTCATGTCCAGCCCTCAGCGACCCCATGGACTGCAGCCCACCAGGCTCCCCCCGCCCATGGGATTTTCCAGGCAAGAGTACTGGAGTGGAGTGCCATTGCCTTATCCATGTTAGTTGGCCTTGATTTGCATGTAAACAGGGGAGATACAAATAACAGACTGGCCTTTAATTCAATGCATGGAAAACATGATCACAGCAGGAAGGCAGAGGGGAAGGGCGCTGCCATGGGGGAAAGGAGGGTGGCAAGGCCTGGAAAATTCTGATGGTGGCAGCGGCTATGCTCCATCTGCTCCCACTAGGGGAGAGACATTTTGGCTCCTCTTACAGCAAAAGCAGCAAACTCGAAGCATGCCACAGTCAGCATGAAACGGGAATCTTCCTTGGACATCTGATTCTAAGAAATGAGTCTCCAAGCTGGAGGAGGCAGCCAGGTTCAGGCAGCCTGTGCCCTGACACCTCATCAGAATTATGCTGCTCTCTGCGGGAGCCTCAGCTAGGCCCCAACTGCCACCCACCAGAAGGGGCTGAACTTCCCCTGTGACCAGTATCATGGGCCGTTTTGCTTCATACCCCTCTTCCATGTGCTGCCAGCCTTTGTTTCAGCTTCTTCGGTTGGACGCTCTGTTCTGTTCTGGGGATCAGAGTGACTCTCACAGGGCCAAGCCACATGGCTCACAGGGTGATGCCATAGTCCAGGGGTCAAGATGGATGGACTACCTATCCACAGAGCTCTGCGGGCCCACCCTACTTCACTTAGAGCAGCAGTGCCCAACGCTTTTGGCACTAGGGTCCTGTTTCATGGAAGATAATTTTTTCCATGGACTGGGGGGATGGGGGGAACAGTTTCTGGATGATTCAAGTACAGTACATATTACATTAGTGGTACAGTTTCTTTCCATTATTATTACTATTATTACATCAGCTACATTTCAGATCATCAGGGGTTAGATCCCAGAGCTTGGGATTCTCCTACACTGCTGAGCCCAGAGGACATGGTTCCAAAACACGTGTTGATTGATTGACAGGTGGATGGCAGGGTGATTCAGTCATGGAGCTTTGCTATTCCAGGTGTGGCCCATGGACCAGAGGCACTGGCATCACCAGAGAGTCTATTAAAAATGCAGAATCTCAGACCTCAGCTCAGACTTTCTGAATCAGAAACAGTGTTTAACCAGACTCCCAGGAGACTTACATGACCATTAAAGAGAGAGATGAACTGGTGTAAGACAGTGACTCAGAAAGGCTTGCACTGTAACCGCTGTTTCATAGGTACTCATTCTCTGTTTTTCTGAATCCAGTAGTTTCTAAATGTTGTACATTATTTCATCTGGGGTACATTTTAGATTTTTTTTTTAAATTTGTAAATCATTTTAAGCTAACAGAAGAGTTTTAAGAATAGTACAAGGAACCCTTGACAGCAGGGTAAGCCCTCACCCAGATTTGCCAAATGTTAGCATTTTGAAATATTTGCTGTATTCATCCCTTGTTGTTTCTACATGGTATTTCCCCCTTTAATCCATTCACCTAAATTGCAGACATCATGTTCTTCATTCCTAAATATTTCAGCATGTATTTCCTAAGAACAAGAATATCTTCTTAGGTAACCACAGTCTGGTTGTCAAGTTCAGAAGTTTTAACATTGACACAGCAATATGATCTAATATACAGTCCATACTCAAACGTGGTCAATCAGCTCAATGATGTTCTTTATGGCAATTCTGGTTTTCATCTGGGGAGCTTTTAAAGTGCTGATGCCATGGTCCTATCCCCACACCGATTAAGAACGATTCTCTGAGGGAAGGGCTTGTGCCTATAATAAATTTTCATTGGCGTATAATCGCTTTACAATATTGTGTTAGTTTCTGCTGTGCAACAATGTGAAGCAGCTATATATATGCATATGCCCTCCCTCTAGAACCTCCTTCCCACCTCCTCACACCCCACCCATCTAGGTCATCCCAGCACTGAGCTGAGCTCCCCGTGCTATACACTTTTAGGCTTTCCAGGAGATTCTACTGTGCAGCCAGGTTTAAGAACCTGTGTGCCAAGGTTTTTTCTGTGGTCCCTAGAGATCACAGGGGTAGGATCCGTTGCTGAAAGAGTGAGCCCTGAGTATACTTTGTCTAAGCCCCATGTCTCTTTTAATCTGAGTTCTGCCATTAGTCATTGCCTATAAGGCTCTTGGGCCTTTCTTCACTTGTTCTGATGCCACCACCCTGATGGGAACAAAACAGTTATTTTTCCATGCTCCTAATTCCCCTAAAGCCACTTGGCCCCATTCTTCTTTCTTTATAAGAAATGAAGACTCAGATGGTATCTGCTCTGGGCTGTGTTCGCCACAAAGCTGCATCTAACAAGTTGGCTACAACACCTGGAATTACAGAAGAGCAAGGGCAGGTGGTGGAAAAGAATGCCAGAGATGCAGCAAATCAATTAAGAAGAGGGCCAAATTTCTCTTTGGGCAGGCCACAAAGTTTCTCCAGAGTTCAAAGACTGCTTGATTAGAATTAGGCAGTTCTCAAATTACCTTGGTTTGGAAAACAAGCCACTGAGGTGAGCAGATGTAGCAATCCACAGCTAGAGTGGACACAAAGGTGATGTACAGATGGGGAGCAATTGAGAAAGTCCAGCTAATCCCAGGAGCCAGCAGGCTTTTGTATTTCCTGAAAGAATTTGGGTCAATCTAACTGGTTGGTTTAGTTGATTCAATGGAGCTCTTCTCTTTCCAGCCATGAGCAGATGAAGGGGAAGCCTGGCATGTCTGTGAGGGAGTTCATGTTATTTAGTTAGCAGGGTCACCCATGTCCCCAGCCTTGACATAGCATGGCCACCATCATCTCCACCCCTCCTCCCACCAAAATATCTGTGTCACTGCAGCCAAAGAAACTCCATTTTCTTTGAAAAGGCTCCATCAGAGGAGGCTGAGTCCAGATTTGCATGTGTTGGTGAGTATATTCTGGAAGAAAGGTGAAGGCACAAAGCAGATCATTTGGCTTCAAAGCAATGTTGTCGAAGCCTGACAACTCGACTCGCTTTTAGGATGTATTGACATTCTTTACTATTCGAGAGAACTAGTCTACGCAGATGGATGGCTTTAACAGATACACCTTTGCAGTTAGTCAATGACAAAATATTTGTGAGTGGTTAATGTCTTTCCTCTTCACAAGAACTTAATAATGTGCCAAATGACACCATTCTCCCTGCCCCAGGACCTGAGAACATTTTGAATTGTGCTCATCCTGCCTGGGACTCCCTGGTGGCTCAGCAGGTAAAGAATCTGCCTGAAATGAGGGAGAACTGAATTTGATCCCTGTGTTGGGAAGATTCCCTGGAGAATGGCTACCCACTCTAGTATTCTGGCCTGGAAAATTCCATGGACTGTATAGTCCATGGGGTCACAAACAGTCAAACACAACTGAGTGATTTTCACTTCACTGATTGGGAACTAAAGAATACTCAACTTGTTGCCAGAGTCCAAATGGAGGGCACCCCGTATTACTAGGTAACTGTTAGAAAATTCCTCAATTAGGACCCCGTGTACACTGCATTGCCATTTCTAACATCTCCTCATCAGAGTACTCCTTGTCTGATTACAGGTTTTGGTCCCTGCCAGTAAGACAGAATGTGCTTAAATTAATCAAAGATGTGTGAATTGCACATATCTCAAATTTTTGTACAAAAAGGCCAGCTTGGGGAAATAGTTTCATAGAGTATATTTCACATAGCTTAATTCAAGCTAGCAAAGGTATTGTCTTTCACATTAGAACTATTAAAACTTGGTTAATATTCTCTCCAACCTTGAATTTTCATTTTCTGGTTACTTAATATGTATATTAAATATATACATTGTATGCATCCCCCGGAGAAGTAAATGGCAAACCCAACCAGTATCCTTGCCTGGAGAATTACATCTACAGAGGAGCCTGGTGGGCTGTAGTCCATGGTGTCACAAAGAGCTGGACATGACTGAGTGACTAATACTTTTACTTTCACTACCTAGCCAGAAACGAGCCAACACTAAACAAACTTTAAAGGGCACAAGGCTTGTCCTTCCAAAACTGTTATCTCCCACATATTTTTTAATTTATTTTTTTATTGAAGGATAATTGCTTTACAGAATTTTGTTGTTTGCTATCAAACTTCAACATGAATCAGCCATAGGTATATATATATCCTCTCCTTTTTGAACCTCCCTCCCAACTTCTGTCCCATCCCATTCCTCTAGATTGATACTGAGCCCCTGTTTGAGTTTCCTGAGTCATACAGTAAATACCCATTGGCTATCTATCTTACATATGGTAATGTAAGTTTCCATGTTACTCTTTCCATACATCTCACCCTCTCCTCTCCCCTCACTATGTCCATAAATCTATTCTCTATCTCTGTTTCTCCATTGCTGCCCTGTAAATAAATTCTTCAGTACCATTTTTCTAGATTCCATATGTATGCATTAGAATATGATATTTATCTTTCTCTTTCTGACTCACTTCACTCTGTATAATAGGTTCTGGGTTCATCCACCTCATTAGAACTGACTCAAATACATCCCTTTTTATGGCTGAGTAATATTCCACTGTGTATATGTACCACTACTTCTTTATCCATTCATCTGTCAATGGACATAGGTTGCTTCCATGTTCTAGCTATTGTAAATAGTGCTTCAGTGAACAATGGGATACATGTGTCTTTTTTCAATTTTGGTT
The DNA here is from genome assembly GCA_917880005.1 of Nanger dama. Lineage (NCBI taxonomy): Eukaryota > Metazoa > Chordata > Mammalia > Artiodactyla > Bovidae > Nanger > Nanger dama. The sequence goes on from CAKJTW010000071.1 coordinate 58,155, forward strand.
TCTGAAGGCAATGACATCCCACTCCAGTACTCTTACCTTGAAAATCCCATGGACGGAGGAGCCTGGTAGGCTGCAGTCTATGGTGTCGCTAAGAGTTGTGCATGACTGAGCGACTTCACTTTCGCTTTTCACGTTCATGCATTGGAGAAGGAAATGGCAACCGACTCCAGTGTTCTTGAGAATCCCAGAGACAGTGGGCTCCCATCTATGGGGTCGCACAGAGTCGGACACGACTGAAGCGACTTAGCAGCAGTAGCAGCAGCAGGGGTATATGCCTAGGAGTGGAATTGCTGGGTCATATGGTGGTTTTATTACTAGTTTTGTAAGGAATTTCCATATCGTCTTCCATAGTGGCTGTATCAATTTACATTCCCACCAAAAGTGCAAGAGCATTCCTTTTTGTCCACACTCTGTCCAGCATTTATTGTTTGTAAAATTTTGATGATTGTCATTCTGCCTAGTGTGAGGTGATATCTCACTGTAGTTTTGACTTGCATTTCTCTAATAATGAGAAGACTCTTGAGAGTCCCTTGGCCTGCAAGGAGATCCAACCAGTCCATGCTAAAGGAGATCAGTCCTGGGTATTCATTGGAAGGACTGATGCTGAAGCTGAAACTCCAATGCTTTGGCCACCTCATGCGAAGAGTTGGCTCACTGGAAAAGACCCTGATGTTGGGATGGATTGGGGGCAGGAGGAGAAGGGGACGACCGAGGATGAGATGGCTGGATGGTATCACCGACTCAATGGACATGAGTCTGAGTCAATTCTGGGAGTTGGTGATGGAAAGGGAGGCCTGGCGTCCTGTGATTCATGGGGTCACAAAGAGTCAGACACGACTGAGCGACTGAACTGAACTGAATAATGAGCAAGGGCTTCCTTTGTGGCTAGCTGGTAAAGACCCATGGAACATCCTGAATCCTAGGCCTATACCTATACTCAAAACTATCTCCAACCCCACTTTTTTCTTGGTGTCTCATTCCCATAGGATCTTATTTGCTACTAGAAAATTACTAAATTCATAGGCTCAGTTCAGTTAAAAATTGCAAGGATATATTTCAGAGAAATGACTAATGATATGAACATTTTGGCATGCAAAATTAACAGTGGGAAAATAAGCTTCTTTCGCGAAGTTCCAGAGTTATTCCTGAATAAGATATGTTGTCATTTTCAAAAAATTAATGTGCTATTTTTCTATAACTTAAAACATCCAATAAGAAATGTCTAAAAGAACTAAGACCACATGCATCTCAGGAAAGTCTTTGTTTCTTATCTCAAACTTATTAAGATTCTACAAAGAGACAGCCATCAGGGCAAAACAAATCCATCATCAATAACAGGGTTAAGATTTCATATAAACAGTTAAAACAAAACAACAACTTTGTAAATCAACTATGTGTTGTGCTGAGTCCCTCAGTCATATCCAACTCTTTCCGACCCCATGGACTGTATTTCAAATTTTAAAAAGAAGATTGCATGTAAAATACATCAAGGGTGTATATTTTGAGGATGGGGCTAAAAACTCACCATGTCCACTTTAAATACTGCATTGACTAATAAAAAGATATAATTTGGGGCATGATTTTCTCAATGTCAGTTCCACAGAGTCTCCGATTTCTTATATTAGTGACAAAAATGAAAAATATAGAACAAGTTAGTGTTCTTAATTCCATGTATGTTTAGTTAATTGAGTTCTTTTTCCCCTCTGCCTATTTTATCTCCATAGCCCTTAGTGATTACATGATATATTTGGCTTCTTGCTTATTTCTATCTAAATTGAGAATAAAATATAAATTCCATGAGGACAAAGAATTTTTACCACTGTATCTCCAGTGCCTGAAACACTCTGACACATAGTAAGTCTTAACAAACATCTGATGTATGAAAGCGGATGCCACTATATGAAGAGAGATAACAAACACAGATTCTATTATAATGGAACAACAAAAAAGGAGATGAATGATTGATAAAAATGCCATTATTGTTTGTATCTATATCTGAATATGAATTTATATGCCTTTATGCGAAAGAGCAGTGCTGAGTTAATTTCCTTCCATTTCAAATAAAGACTATACTTATATTGACAAAGTTAGTATACTGTGAAGTACAATAATATTTTGCCTTATTCTCAATGGTTTTTGGTTTATATTGCTATCTTTGTCTTCTATGAAAGTTTATTTTCTTTTTTACAAATTTTTTACTTTATATTGGAGCATAATTAGTTAGCAATCCTGCATTAGCTTCAAGTGTACAGCAAAGTGATTCAGTTACATACATATCTATTCTTTTTCAAATTCTTTTCCCATTTAAGTTATTACAGAGTATTCAGCAGAGTTCTCTGAGCTATACAGTAGGTCTTTGATGGTTATCCATTTTAAAGTGTGTACATGTCAATATCAAACATTTAGTACATCTTTTATCATAAGTCACTTTAAATCAATGTTGGAAGTAAACAGAATGTACGTTTTACTAACAATAACATATTAATCAGAGAAATATTCATTAAACACAGTACCAGACCCTTGAAAACAAGTGTCTTGTTTAAGATTTCTGTTTTCTTGAAAATGAAATGCATAGGAAAATATTGATTAAAACAGTCTCCCCGCAAGAAAACTAGCAAATTCTCTTTAGTGACAGAAAAACAAGAATGTTGATAACTGAGCTATAACAAGACTCTGAATTAGACTAGTTAAAAATGAACATTAGAATTTCTATAAATCTATGTTCAATTGAGGTGCTTGCTAATAAATCTTCTCTGATGATATAGACTATATGCAAGAATATTTGGACTTTCATAATTACAAAACACACTGAGAGAAAATTATTTTGCTAGCAAGTAGTTTAGTTACTGTTCTTTTAAAAATATCTCCCTTAGTAACTATATCAACATATTTTATGATTGTTTCCTCTTTCTAACATTATATAAATGGATTCATTTGAATTCAGTGGAGAAAAGGCACAGATTATAAAAATACTTGAATAATGAGCTTATAGCTTTCAAAACCATATAAAGAAGACATAAGATAAAGTCAACATTCTGATAAAATACATATATGCTTGTAAGTAAAACTTCAAGGTAAACGTACTGTAATTGCAACTGGTACTAATATAACTTTGGTTAACATCTAGCAAGTATAGGAAAATAAAAACAAACAAACAAACAAAAAAGCAAAGGGAGAAGTTCATGCTGAACTTAAACTTTTGTGTGGAGCCACTAAACATTAGTGGACAAAACAATAGTCAAGAAAAGAAAATGTGGTCAGTATTGTCAATTAAAAATAAGTATTTCCACTATACATGATTTAAAGTTATGAGTCATTCATGAAAAAAATTATTAGAGGACTAATTTAGCAAAGTAATAACTGATGGTGTAAACAGCAACAGAAGTTTCCCTGAGCAGATGATCTATTTAAGCTTCAGATTAAAGATAAAACGCCTGAAGAATTTATAGTAATAAAACACAATGGAAATGCTACAATGGAAATATGGAAATAACTTTTTAGAGTAGACTGGTGAAAATGAAACAATGAGATACCTGCTGCTGATGCTGCTGCTAAGTCACTTCAGTGGTGTCCGACTCTGTATGACCCCATAGACGGCAGCCCACCAGGCTCGCCCCTGTCCTGGGATTCTCCAGACACGAACACTGGAGTGGGTTGCCATTTCCTTCTCCAGTGCATGAAAGTGAAAAGTGAAAGGGAAGTCACTCAGTCATGTTCGACTCTGCATCCCCATGAATCACAGCATGCCAGGCCTCCCTGTTCATCACCATCTCCCAGAGTTCACTCAGACTCATGTCCATTGAGTGGGTGATGCCATCCAGCCATCTCATCCTCTGTTGTCCCCTTCTCCTCCTAGCCCCAATGCCTCCCAGCATCAGAGTCTTTTCAAATGAGTCAATGCTTCCCATGAGGTGGCCAAAGTACTGGAGTTTCAGCTTCAGCATCATTCCTTCCAATGAAATCCCAGGGCTGATCTCCTTCAGAATGGACTGTTTGGATCTCCTTGCAGTCCAAGGGACTCTCAAGAGTCTTTTCCAACACCACAGTTCAAAAGCATCAATTCTTTATTGCTCAGCCTTCTTCACTGTCTAACTCTCACATCCATACATGACTACTGGAAAAACCATAGCCTTGACTAGATGGACCTTTGTTGGCAAAGTAATGTCTCTGCTTTTCAATATGCTATCAAGGTTGGTCATAACTTTATTTCCAAGGAGTAAGTGTCTTTTAATTTCATGGCTGCAGATCCCCCAAAATAAAGTCTGACACTGTTTCCACTGTTTCCCCATCTGTTTCCCATGAAGTGATGAGACCAGATGCCATGATCGTTGTTTTCTGAATGTTGAGCTTTAAGCCAACTTTTTCACCCTCCTCTTTCACTTGCATCAAGAAGCTCTTTAGTTCCTCTTCAATCTCTGCCATAAGGATGAGGTCATCTGCATGTCTGAGGTTATTGATATTTCTTCTGGCCATCTTGATTCCAGCTTGTGCTTCTTCCAGCTCAGGGTTTCTCATGATGTACTCTCCAGAGAAATTAAATAAGCAGGGTGACAATATATAGTCTTGAAGTACTGCTTTTTCTTTTTGGAACCAGTCTGTTGTTCTGACTCTTCTGACCAGTCTGACCAGTTCTGACTGTTGCTTCCTGACCTGCATACAGATTTCTCAAGAGGCAGGTCAGGTGGTCTGGTATTCCCATCTCTTTCAGAATTTTCCACAGTTTATTGTGAACCACACAGACAAAGCCTTTGGCATAGTCAATAAAGCAGAAATAGATATTTTTCTGGTACTCTCTTGCTTTTTCGATGATCCAGCGGATGTTGGCAATTTGATCTCTCGTTCTTCTCCCTTTTCTAAAACCAGTTTGAACATCTGGAAGTTCACGGTTCACGTATTGCTGAAGCCTGGCTTGGAGAATTTTGAGCATTACTTTACTAGCCTGTGAGATGAGTGCAAGTCTGTGGTAGTTTGAGCATTCTTTCGCATTGTCTTTCTTTGGGATTAGAATGAAAACTGACCTTTTCCAGTCCTCTGGCCACTGCTGAGTTTCCCAAATTTGCTGGCATATTGAGTGCAGCACTTTCACAGCATCATATTTCAGAATTTGAAATAGCTCCACTGGAATTTCATCACCTCCACTAGAACTGGAATTTCATCACCTCCACTAGCTTCGTTTGTAGTGATGCTTTCCAAGGCCCCCTTGACTTCACATTCCAGGATGTCTGGCTCTAGATGAGTGATCATAGCATCGTGATTATCTGGGTTGTGAAGATCTTTTTTTGTACATTTCTTTGTGTGTTCTTGCCACCTCTTCTTAATATCTTCTGCTTCTGTTAGATCCCTACCATTTCTGCCCTTTATCGAGCCCATCTTCACATGAAATGTTCCCTTGGTATCTCTAATTTTCTTGATGAGATCTCTAGTCTTTCCCATTCTATTATTTTCCTCTATTTCTTTGCATTGATCACTAAAGAAGGCTTTTTTATCTCTTCTTGCTTTTCTTTGGGGCTCTGCTTTTGGAGGTTTTTATCTTTCTTTTTCCCTTGGTTTTTTTCTTTTTTTTTTTTTCTTCTTTTTTTTGTTGAGGGGTGGCGTCCCCCGCCTACTTTTTTCTTTTCTTTTTTTTTTTTTTTTTGGGGTGGTTTTTGTCCCTTTTCTCTTGTTGATGTTTTTCCTTTTTTCTTTTTTTTTTCTTTGTCCCTCTTTTTTCTTTTTTTTTTGTTTTGGTAAAATCTAAAAAAAAAATTAGAAAAAAAAGTGAGAGAGGAAGGAGAGGGGGGAATGGGGGTTTGTTTTTGTTTGTTGTGGGGATGCAAAATGGTACAGTCATTTTGGAAGCAATGTCTTACATAGCTAAACACTGTTATACCTTATGATCTAGCAATTTTCCTCCTAGATAGTTCACCAAGTGATTTGAAAGCTAATGCCCACACAAAAACATACACATGAATTCTCCAGGCCAGAATACTGGTGTAGGTAGCCTTTCCCTCTTCCAGGGGATCTTCCCAGCCAGGGCGGCCGGCCCCAACCAGGGATCGGACGCAGGTCTCTCAGTCTGGAAAAGGTTATACACTGCATGATACCAATTATACCACATTCTGGAAAAGGTAAAACTGTAGCGTGAATAAAAAACAGCAGAGGCTTTTTTTTTCCTTTTGCTTCAAAATACTTTTATTAGTTTGGATACAGCTTGTCAACACTCAACTACTCTTCTTCCTTGATGTGAAAATCCACTCCATCAGGGTCTCTGGTGTCCCGTAACTCATATAATGTAATGTTATTCTGTGTATCACCAATAACCTCGTTATTGGGACACTGGCGTTTATCACTGGTTGCCACACTGAGTTTCAGATTCCGCTCCCTGGACACAAAGTTCACAAGTTTTGTCTCGACCTGGGTTAAGGCACCACACATAGAGTCTTTGTAGGGGGAAGCCTTTATCTTCTTTCTTCCTGGAGGGCCAGATGAACAGCCCTGATGGCCAGGAGGAGTGCACACGTTATTTTCGTCATCGCCTCCGGGAAACTTCAGGATCACCAAAAACATGAGGAAGATTAACAGCCAGTGCGACTTGCTCCCAAACCAGCCTGGGGCATGCTCTGGTTGATTCTGCCGAATTCGGAAGTGCCTTCCGCTGGGCACCATCCACGGGAGCTCTTTGGCTTCATCTCTCAGAACATAAAACACATAGGCAAAGACAAACGAGATAAACGTAGGCCAAAAAAGAACCATATTACAGACCGCATCGTGAGCTGAGACGAAGTGGCTCCTGGTGCGCTGGTCTGTGCTGGCACCTGGAGACTGAGGACCAGGCAGGGCTGGGCCCTTGGTGACGTCACAGAGGGCCCCGCCCCCACCAGAACCCATGTGGCCATGGTATGACTTCAGAGCAGAGGGTAAGGAGGCCTGCAGGGGTCAGCCGGGAGTAGGGCTTAAAGGGACATGGGGACATTTCCAGTGGGCAATTGAAAAAGAGGCGAGGAGTGACAGAGTGCCATCTCCATGCCAGTGTATTCTTTCTGAACCTGGTGTTCTACTGGGAGGGTGGGTCCATCTTCTATTTTTATTTTTCCATTTGTTGAGTTCAGACACTGTGGTGAGCAGAGCAGACCCAGGGGCATGTGCCCCTGTGGAGCAGAGAGCCAAGTGGGAAAGAAAGATATTAAACCAGAGGCCACAAACTAGGAGCCACTGATGTTTTATGTGGCCTACCACTGTTCCTAAAAATTTCTGTGCTCAGTGCTAAGTCCTGTCTGACTCTTTGCCACCCCATGGACTGTAGCCTGCCAGGTTCCTCTGGAGAAGGAAAGGGGTCAGGGGCGGGGGGGCATGGGGGCATGATCCGCGGATGGGTAGAAGTGGGCAATGGGGTAGATACTCTCTGAGATCCCTCCCAGATCAGAGGTTCTATGATCCTGCATGGCAGTTTCCCAGAGGGCAGGCATGCACCTCCCAGGCAACAAGCAGTGGAGCTGGCATGTCTCTGGGGAATTGCTGAGTTGGCAACACTACACTAGCTCTGATGCAGTGTGGATGAGCACGTGCTGGCTGCACTCCTCCTCCCCGTCTGTGCATGTCTAACCGCCACATGGGTTTGAAGGTGACCTTGCTCTGCAGGTGTGGCTTGAGAGCTGTGTTCCTTCCTTCTCTAGGAAAACGGCCCTTCTTTGTGCTGTGTGAGTTGAAGACCCGCATGCATGTGCATGGCTGCAGCACTCGGCACTTTGCCTTTCTGTCTGGGCTGGTGGTTTTCACACTTGAGTGTGTATCTGGGTCACCAAGAGGGCTTGCAAAGTCCCATTTTGCTGGATCTCAGTGCCCAGTCAGTCCTGGGTGAACGTTGAAGACTGGCACTTCTGCAGGTCTCTGGGCAACACTGAGAACCACCCTGCAGACAATGGCTTCACTCCCAAAGACGTGGGTTCCCTCTGACTGCTGTGCACTGAACCTGAGGGGCCAGTGGGTGTGGAGAGGCAGCAAGAGCACCGAACTGGAGCCTGAAGACCAGGCTTCTATACTGCACCTGCACTCTAGTGAGCTGTGTGACCTTAGGCAAGCCTCAGCACCTCTCTGTGCCTGTAGCTGCCTCACAGGCACAAGAACGCGATGAAGTTGGTGACTGCTACTCTGGGTGTTTCTGAAATTCAGAGTTGGTCTGTCACTCTTGTCCCCAGCCTAGTCTTCCCAATTGGGAACCCAGATACCCCCACAGCACCCCACCCCCAAGCATCCAAGTGCCCACTTCTGTCCACAATCACCCCCAGCTGGAGTGGTCCACTTGCTTGGGGGTCTCCTACAGCCAGCCCTGTGTATGGAGCCCAAAGGGTGAAACTGGTGTCTCCCTCTTAGAGATCCACATCTACCACCTGGGGGTATGTGTGTCTTGCATGTGCTATTTTAAATTCCTTTTAGCACGGAGATAAGGAAACAGAATCCTAGAGCTAGTCTCCTGCCGGTAAATTCTGATGCTAACGACTTACTCTGTTACCTTGGGCAAGTTAGTTCACATCGCTGAGCCTCACATACCCGACTTTAAAATGGAGAAACAGTACCTACTTCATGGGACTGCTGTCAGGACTAAATGAGATCATGTATGCAAGGCCTTCACTCCTGGCACAGAGTAAGTGCTTAACATCGTAGCTTTTGTTTCTCAAAAAGAAGCTATTGGCCCTCTTTATAACACTAGACATTAACATTATAATATTAAACAATGGAAACAATGACAGACTTTATTTCTTGGTCTCCAAAATCACAGCAGATGGTGACTGCAGCCTTGAAATTAAAAGATGCTTGCTCCTTGGAAGAACTGTTATGACCAACCTAGACAGCATATTAAAAAGCAGAGACATTACTTTGCTAACAAAGGTCCATCTAGTCAAAGCTATGGTTTTTTCAGTAGTCATGTATAGATGTGAGACTTGGACTATAAAGAAAGCTGAGCACCAAAGACTTGATGCTTTTGGACTGTGGTGTTTGAGAAGACTCTTGAGAGTCCCTGGGACTGCAAGGAGATCCAACCAGTCAATCCTAAAGGAAATCAGTCCTGAATATTCATTGGAAGGACTGATGTTGAAGCTGAAACTCCAATACTTTGGCCACCTAATGCAAGGAACTGACTCATTAGAAAAGACCCTGATGCTGGGAAAGATTGAAGGTGGGAGGAGAAGGGGATGACAGAGGATGAGATGGTTGGATGGCATCACCAACTCGATGGACATGAGTTTGAGCAGGCTCTGGGATTTGATGATGAACAGTGAAGCCTGATGTGCTGCAGTCCATGGGGTTGCAAAGAATCAGACATGACTGAGAGACTGAACTGAACTGAACTGATTGCATTAGACATGCAGGGAAGCTGAAAACACTATGGCTACAGGTGTCTGGCTTTCTTAATACCTCCTGTGGTACATAATAATAATGATAATACATATAGTAACACTAGGGTTTCCCAGGTGGCCCTAGTGGTAAAGAATCCACCTGCCAATGCAGGACACATAAGAGACTGGGATTTGACCCCTCAGGATTCGATCCCTGCATCAGGAAGATCTCCTGGAGACGGGAATGGCAACCTACTCCAGTATTCTTGCCTGAAGAATCCCTATGGACAGAGGAGCCTGGCGGGCTACAGTCCATGCAGTTGCCAAGAGTCGGACACAACTGAAGCGACTTATCCACTGCAACACACGGATTCATGTCCATGTATTCTCAGTTCAGTTCAGTCACTGATAGTGGCTGGCATGGGGCAGAAGCTGCCAGTTGGCTTGAAGGCTCCAAGTTGCAACAGACTAGATGCCATTCTTGTCAACCTTCTCAATTCCATGTCTCCTAAGGGCAGTCTTTTCCAGGTTCATGTGATAGTAGGCCATGGTCCTCTCCAGGGTACTCTTCATCCCAACTAAATTGCTTTCTGGTACTTGGTGGCAATAGGATAGTATGAGCAGAAAACTGAAATAGTACCCAGTGGCAGGCGGGCATTGCCATTTACCCTGAAGGGTTCAGGGGATCCCTTTCCAGATTAGTGGATTTCTTTCTTGCCAGACTCCACACAGATGCCCTAGACAGGCAGAAAGAGGCCAAGGAGCTCTCCATTTGTCAAACATTCATTTACCAGTGCGCGTGTGGCTGTGGCAGGTCCACGGCTGCCTGAGCCAAGGATTTGATGGTGTAGGGAAGTAGTAAAGATGAAGCCTGAATACAGGGGATCTCATGAGATCTGGTTCATCAGCTGTTTGAAAAGCTGTTGTGCACGCTGCAGGCTGTCATCAGATGCAGGAACTGTCTGAAATAGTGGAGGGTTTTGGTCACCCTCCTAGATTTGATCAGGGGTGTCAGTGACCTGCAAGTCTAACTCTGCATAACCTTGGATCCCATGGGGCTTTGTCTGGGAAGTTGGGAATTAACAAAATTGAGAACGTTTCCATATGGTTACAGAACTGACACTGCAGACAGAGTTCTGGCAGAATTAGGTGCTTAGTGTTGCAGCTGTATCCAACTCTTTGCGACCCCATGGACTGAGGCCCACCAGTCTCCTCTGTCCATGGAGTTCTCCAGGCAAGAATACTGGAGTGAGTTGCTGTTTCCTTCTCTAGGGGATCTTCCCAACCCAGGGATTAAATTCGAGTCTCCTGCATTGGCAGGCAGATTCTTTACCACTGAGCCACCAGAGTCAGAGCTGTCGATTTTTCTTTCTACAAAGACTATTGAGTCCCTTCTGGGGAGGTAGAGGATCTGGTGAAGCTTGGCAAAAACTCATGCTGGAATGTTTGTGGAGGCAAATGTGGGCAAAATCCTGAGATGTACAGGATGCAGTTGCCCTGAGGATGGTAGAAGTTTGGCTTTATAGTCACAGGAGGTCAGGGATGAAGAAGCAGGGTGGAGCTGAGAGATAAGGTTTGCAAGTGGCATGATATCTAGCCAGAAAATTTGCATGATGCCACATGTGGACTTTGTCCTATACCTCATGGGAGAAATGACCTCCTTCAGTCCACCAGGCTCCTCTGTTCATGGGATTCTCCAGTCAAGAATACTGGAGTAGGTTGCCATTTCCTCCTACAGAGGATCTTCCTAACCCAGGCATTGAACCCGCATCTCCTGCTGCTCCTGCATTGCAAGCAGATTCTTTACTACTGAGCCACTGGGCAAGCCTCCTGCTATACCTCAGTGATCCTTATTTTTCTGAATCATAGAGTGGGGTTCACCCACACTGGGGCTGGCTTAAGCCATGTGAATTGGTTGGGCAGGTTCCACAGAGTTTTCCAAAACCTTTTAGTCTATCAGAAATCTGGAAGTAGTTACCATATGTCCTGGAATGTGCCAGTGTCTGACACATTGTGACTGAGGGCATAGGGATGCTACGTCTCAGTTGGCATCCAGAGCTGGATTCAGCTTGGTTTACCCCTTTGCCAGTAGGATGGCACTGGTCTTCCTGATGGGCAGACTTGCTACATCAAGGGCACAAGAAAGTTCAACGTCAAAGACTGGAATTTCACAATCAGGAAATCTAGAAATGTCACTGGAAGTTCAGCAGAATCATTTACAGTTTAGTTTTGCTTTGTTTTAAATTGCATATGAGGCAGACATCATAGTCTTTTCCATGCTTTCAAGTCTCTGAGGGTCCTAACTGGGCCTGGACAACAAGCCCAACAGCTTGGAAACAGTGACTGTATTAGACTGGATTACAATTATGAAAGCCTTTGGCATGGCAGCCCCTCCCGGCCACAGGCACCTACAATGGCGCCATCTGGTGGCATATGCCATGCCATGGGGAATGAGTTTGAACCTGCCACAGAGCTGTTCCAGCCTCCTGGAGGAGGGAAGATGGGCTCCTGTGGCAATGGTGAGGAGGTGAGGCCTGGCCTTGTGGTGTACTGGTCAGCTCCACACCTGAGTTTCTCTTCTGTTCTGCCTGCAGACTTGTTCCTTTCACAGCATCCCAGCACCCAGCGTGAGCCCTAAGCACAGATACATCCATCTAGTTCCTGGGCCAGAGCCACACAGAATTCCTAAGAGCTGGGAGTCTGACTTTGGGGTGCCATGGAACCCTTTAGTAGACCTATGAAGCTGACAGAACCTCTGTTTAGAACCATTTTTTAAAGTTTCAGTTTATGGAAGTATATATGATTTACAATGTTGTGTTAGTTTCTACTTTACAGCAGTGATTGCAGTTACACACACAAACAAAAATATATATGTGTGTATATACATTTTTAATATTCTTTTCCATTATGGTTTATTACAAGATATGAAGTATAGTTCCCTGTGCTATATTGTAGGACCTTGTTGTTGATACATTCTGTGTATAATAGTTTGCATCTGCTAATCCCAAACTCCCAGTCCATCCCCCCCCTACCCCCAACCCCCCCACCCCCAGCAATCACAAGTCTGTGAGTCTGTTTCTGTTTTGTACGTAGGTTCATTTGTGTCATATTTTAGATTCCAAATATAAAGTGATATTATATGATACTTGTCTTTGTCTGACTTACTTCACTTAGTCTGATAATCTCTAAGTCCTTGTTGCTGCAGATGGCATTATTTCATTCTTTTTTATGGATGAGTAGTAGACCACATCATGAGAAACGCTGGGCTGGAAGAAGCACAAGCTGCAACCAAGATTGCCGGGAGAAATATCAATAACCTCAGATATGCAGATGACACCACCCTTATGGCAGAATGTGAAGAGGAACTAAAAAGCCTCTTGATGAAAGTGAAAGAGGAGAGTGAAAAAGTTGGCTTAAAGCTCAACATTCAGAAAATGAAGATCATGGCATCCAGTCCCATCATTTCATGGGAAATAGATGGGGAAACAGTGGAAACAGTGTCACACTTTATTTTGGGGGCTCCAAAATCACTGCAGATGGTGACTGCAGCCATGAAATTAAAAGACGCTTACTCCTTGGAAGAAAATTTATGACCAACCTAGACAGCATATTGAAAAGCAGAGACATTACTTTGCCAACAAAGGTCCGTCTAGTCACGGCTATGTTTTTTTCAGTGGTCATGTATGGATGTGAGAGTTGGACTGTGAAGAAGGCTGAGCACACAATAATTGATGCTTTTGAACTGTGGTGTTGGAGAAGACTCTTGAGAGTCCCTTGGACTGCAAGGAGATCCAACCAGTCCATTCTGAAGGAGATCAGCCCTGGGATTTCTTTGGAAGGAATGATGCTAAAGCTGAAACTCCAGTACTTTGGCCACCTCATGCGAAGTGTTGACTCATTGGAAAAGACTCTGATGCTGGGAGGGATTGGGGGCAGGAGGAGAAAGGAGATGATAGAGGATGAGATGGCTGGATGGCATCACAGACTCAATGGACGTGAGTCTGAGTGAACTCTGGGAGTTGGTGATGGACAAGGAGGCCTGGCGTGCTGTGATTCATGGGGTCACAAAGAGTCCCTGAGCGACTGAACTGAACTGAGTATTTCATTGTATATTTGTACATCTTCTTTACCCGTTCATTTGTTGATGGACATTTAGGTTGCTCCAATGTCTTCAGTTCAGTTCAGTGGCTCAGTCGTGTCCGACTCTTTGTGACCCCATGAACTGCAGCATGCCAGGCCTCCCTGTTCATCATCATCTCCTGGAGTTTACTCAGAATCACGTCCATTGAGTCCGTGATGCCATCCAGCCATCTCATTCTCGGTCGTCCCCCTTCTCCTCCTGCCCCCAATCCCTCCCAGCATCAGAGTCTTTTCCAATGAGTCAACTCTTCTCATGAGGTAGCCAAAGTACTGGAATTTCAGCTTTAGCATCATTCCTGAAAAGAAATCTCAAGGCTGATCTCCTTCAGAATGGACTGCTTGGATCTCCTTGCATTCCAACGGACTCTCAAGAGTCTTCTCCAACACCACAGTTCAAAAGCATCAGTTCTTCGGTGCTCAGCCTTCTTCACAGTCAGACTCTCACATCTATACATGACCACAGGAGAAACCTTAGCCTTAACTAGACGGACCTTTGTTGGCAAAGTAATGTCTCTGCTTTGGAATAGACTATCTAGGTTGCTCATAACTTTTCTTCCAAAGAGTAAACGTCTTTTAATTTCATCACTGCAGTCAACATCTGCAGTGATTTTGGAGCACAAAAAATGAAGTCTGACATGGTTTCCACTGTTTCCCCATCTATTTCCCATGAAGTGATGGAACCGGATGCCATGATCTTCGTGTTCTGAATGTTGAGCTTTAAGCCAACTTTTTCGATTTCCTCTCTCATTTTCATCAAGAGGCTTTTTAGTTCCTCTTCACTTTCTGCCGTAAGGGTGGTGTCATCTGCTTATCTGAGGTTATTGATATTTCTCCCGGCAATCTTGATTCCAGCTTGTGTTTCTTCCAGTCCACTGTTTCTCATTATATACTCTGCATAGAATTTAAGTAAGCAGGGTGACAATATACAGCCTTGACGTACTCCTTTTCCTATTTGGACATGGAGTTCCATGTCCAGTTCTAACTGTTGCTTCCTGACCTGCATACAGATTTGTCAAGTGGCAGGTTAGGTGGTCTGGTATTCCCATCTCTTGAAGAATTTTCCACAGTTTATTGTGATCCACACAGACAAACACTTTGGCATAGTCAATAAAGCAGAAATAGATGTTTTTCTGAAACTCTCTTGCTTTTTCGATGATCCAACAGATGCTGGCATCCTCTGCCCTTTCTAAAACCAGCTTGAACATCAAGGAGTTCACGGTTCACGTATTGCTGAAGCCTGGCTTGGAGAATTTTGAGCATTACTTTACTAGCATGTGAGATGAGTGCAGTTGTGCAGTAGTTTGAGCATTCTTTGCATTGCCTTTCTTTGGAATTGGAATGCAAACTGACCTTTTCCAGTCCTGTGGCCACTGCTGAGTTTTCCAGATTTGCTGGCATATTGAGTGCAGCACTTTCACAGCATCATCTTTCAGGATTTGCAATAGCTCAACTGGAATTCCATCACCTCCACTAGCTTTGTTCATAGTGATTCTTTCTAAGGCCCACTTGACTGCACATTCCAAGATGGCTGGCTCTAGATTAGTGATCACATCATCATGATTATCTGGGTCGTGATGATCTTTTTGTGCAGTTCTTCTGTGTATTCTTGCCACCTCTTCTTAATATCTTCTGCTTCTTTTAGGTCCCTACTATTTCTGTCCTTTATTGAGCCCATCTTTGCATGAAATGTTCCCTTGGTATCCCTAATTTTCTTGAAGAGATCTCTAGTCTTTCCCATTCTGTTCTTTTCCTCTATTTTTTTTGCATTGATCACTGAAGATGTCTCTCTTATCTCTTCTTGGTATCCTTTGGAACTCTGCATTCAGACGCTTATATCTTTCCTTTTCTCCTTTGCTTTTCACCTCTTTTCTATTCACAGCTATTTGTAAGGCTTCCCCAGACTGCTGTTTTGCTTTTTGCATTTCTGTTCCTTGGAAATGTTCTTGATCCCTGTGTCCTGTACAGTGTCACGAACCTCATTCCATAGTTCCTCAGGCACTCTATCTATCAGATCTAGGCTGTTAAATCTATTTCTCAGTTCCACTGTATAATCATAAGGAATTTTATTTAGGTCATACCTGAATGGAAACCATATTCATGTCTTAACTATTTTGAATAGTGCTGCTATGAACATAGAGGTGCCTATATCTTTTAGAATTATAGTTTTTCAGGATATATGCCCAGGAACGGGATGGCAGAATCATATGGCAACTCTATTTTTAGCTTTGTAAGGAAACTCCATACTGTTTTCCATAATGTCTGCACCAATTTACATTCCCACCAACAATGTAGAATGATAGAACTATGTTTTTAAATGCATACGATGAAATAAATAGAAATAAAAAGAAAACCTATTATGCTGAAATACAGTTATAAAATATTGAAAAATGAATTTGTGATATACCAATATCTGTGCTTCTTTATGACAAATTAAATAACAATATGTATGGCAAAACCAAAACCAATACAGTATTGTAAAGTAAATTTAAAAAAAAAAAATTAAAAAAAAGATCCTGTGGAAGGTCTCGTTACTACCAAGTTTTCAAAGCAGTGATGAGGACAAACATTACCTGAAGAGATATGCAGCTGTTGTAATGCAATATGTAACCATCTGTGACTTCCACTGACCACACAGTCACAGGTACCGCTCACATCACTGCAGGTTGCCACTTATGTTTATAATCGAAGGAAATGCTACCTTGAATTAAAGGAAACTGAAGTTAGATGGGGAAACAGTGGAAACAGTGTCAGACTTTATTTTGTCGGGCTTCAAAATCACTGCAGATGGTGATTGCAGCCATGAAATTAAAAGACATCTTGGAAGAAAAGTTATCAGCAACCTAGATAGCATATTCAAAAGCAGAGACATTACTTTGCCAACAAAGATCTGTCTAGTCAAAGCTATGGTTTTTTTCAGTAGTCATGTATGGATGAGAGAGTTGGACTGTGAAGAAGACTGAGCACTGAAGAATTGATGCTTTTGAACTGTGGTGTTGGAGAAGACTCTTGAGAGTCCCTTGGAATGCAAGGAGATCCAACCAGTCCATTCTGAAGGAGATGAGCCCTGGGATTTCTTTGGAAGGAATGATGCTAAAGCTGAAACTTCAGTACTTTGACCACCTCATGCAAAGAGTTGACTCATTGGAAAAGACTCATGCTGAGAGGGATTGGGTGCAGGAAGAGAAGAGGATGACAGAGGATGAGATGGTTGGATGGCATCACTGACTTGATGGACATGAGTCTGAGCGAACTCTGGGAGTTGGTGATGGACAGGGAGGCCTGGCATGCTATGATTCATGAGGTCTCAAAGAGTCAGACATGACTGAGTGACTGAACTGAACTGAAGTTAAAGATTAGTAATGACAAGGATATATTTTCTGTATCGAAATTCTCATATACTCTCTGTGGATGAATCCCATGTCTGGAGGCCAGGTTAAGAAGTCATGCACTGGGCTTCCCTGGTGGCTTACTTGTAAAAAAAAAAATCCGTCTGCCAATGCAGGAGACACAGGTTTGATCCCTGATCCGGGAAGATCCCAAGTGCCATGAAGCAATTAAGCCCATGTGCCACACTATTGAGCCTGTGCTCTAGAGCCAGGGAGCTGCAACTATTGAGCCCAGGTGC
Source organism: Nanger dama (assembly GCA_917880005.1). Lineage (NCBI taxonomy): Eukaryota > Metazoa > Chordata > Mammalia > Artiodactyla > Bovidae > Nanger > Nanger dama. Next base: position 75,234 of record CAKJTW010000071.1, read on the forward strand.
CACAACTACTGAAGCCCATGCATCCTAGAGCAGGTGCTCTGCAACAAGAAATGAGACATCTGCACACAGGAACTAGAGTGTAGCCCTTGCACACCACAACTAGAGCAAAAGCCTGCACAGCGATGAAGACCCAGAACAACCCAAAGTAAATAAATAAAATAAAATTATAAAAAAGAAGCTTTGTATTAGAACATCCTGGAGCCAGGAGTTGCAGATTGCAGCTCTGGCTAACACCTCTCAGGCAAGCTCCTAGAAGAAGAGGATCTAGAAATCCACAGAATGCCCTCAAAGGGAGCCAGCTGATTACTAAAGCAACACCCACCATCTGCTTCTTATTCCCCTGTGTCCAGGCTCCTGCACAAAGTGGGAAAGCCGGGGCAGGGGGCCAGAAGTCCTCCAGCTTTAGATTCTCCCTCCTCTCACACCCCGAGATCACTTCCTCTTTTCTTTAGAGGGTGGTGTAAGGGTAAGGCTGAGGTCCCTTGGCAGTTGCACTCTGAGCCATCACCAGGCACAGAGGAGCAGCTCTGGCCAATCTGTGGCCAGCTGAGCTGTCAGGAGGAAGCACCATCAAGAGAAATCGGCCTTTTTTTTTTTTTTTTGTCTCCCCAGACAGCAGGTGACAGCTCCTCAAAGCAGCCCAGAGTTAGAAGTAACTTGTTCAAGTCCCCATTCTATGGGACTTAGAGGCTGAGCCCAGCCCACCCAGGAGAGAGAGGAAAGCAGCCTAGGGTTGAGGTTTGGTCCTGCAGCCCTGGATGTAGAGTGGCCATTCCTGCTAAGACAAGCTGGACCACAAAACTTGGAGAACCACCCAGGAAGGGTTCCTTCAGAGGACAATAAAGGTAGGATTTCAGAAAGACTCAGTGCTCAACCCAAGTTTAAGGTCCAGAGGTTGCACAAGAAGCCAATCCAGGGACTGAAATGCCAGAAGGCTGTAGCCTGGCAGGGCTGGAGGAGAGCAGTCTGCAGAGCAATTCCCGTGATGCAATCTGGGTCATGCAGCTGTCTGCTGAGGATCAGCAGGCATGTCAACTGGCCTAAGAGGTTTAACATGAGGGATTTGGGGGACACTGGAAAGCATTTGGAGTGTCAAAGTTGCTCTGACAGAGGAGGTTCTAGTCAGGACACACCAGCAGTGGTTCTCCGTGAATTCAGCATTTGTGAGGTCCAAAGCTTTCAGACTCTTATTTATGTGCTTCGTTGGTGCTAGTGGTAAAGAGCTCGCCTGCGATGCAGGAGATGTAAGAGATGTAGGTTCAATCCCTAGGCTGGGAAAATCCCCTGGAGGAGGGTATGGCAACTCACTCCAGTATTCTTACCTGGTGGATCTTGTAGACAAAGGAGCCTGGTGGCTATGGTCCATAGGGTTGGAAACAGTCACACATGGCTGAAGTGATTTAATATGACAGCATATCTTCTTAAGGAGGCCACATGCACTGTGTGTAAGCATGCCAACCTTGAAGCCACTCTGCCCAGGTTTAAATCCCAGCTCTGCTTGTTACCAGATGTGTGATCTTTGGCAAGTTGCTTAACCTCTCTGTGCCTCTGCTTCTTTATCTAAAAATGGAGATTAAAATATTAATAATACCCATCTCCACAGGATGCCTGGCTCTAGATGAGTGATCACACCATCATGATTATCTGGGTCGTGAAGATCTTTTTTATATAGTTCTCAGTATTCTTGCCAATTCATCTTAATATCTTCTGCTTGTTAGATCTCTACCACTTCTGTCCTTCACTGTGCCCATCTTTGCAGGAAATAGTCCCTTGGTATCTATAATTTTCTTGAGAGTCTTTCTCAATCTATCATTTTTCTCTATTTCTTTGCATTGGTCACTGAGGAAGGCTTTGTTATCTCTCCTTGCTATTCTTTGGACCTCTGCATTCAAATAGATATATCTTTTCTTTTCTCCTTTGCCTTTCACTTCTCTTCTTTTCACAGCTATTTGTACGGCCTCCTCAGACAAACATTTTGCCTTTCTCTTGGAATGGTCTTGATATCTGCCTCCTGTACAATGTCACAAACCTCTGTCCATAGATCTTCAGGCACTCTATCTATCAGATTTAATCCCTTGTATCTATTTCTCACTTTCACTATATAATCGTAAGGGATGTGATTTAAATCATATCTTAATGGTCTAGTGGTTTCCGTTACTTTTTCAATTTAAGTCTCAATTTGGCAATAAGGAGTTTATCTGAGCCATAGTCAGCTCCTGGTCTTGTTTTTGTGACTGTATAGAGCCTCTCCGCCTTTGGCTGCAAAGAATATAATCAATCTGATTTTGGTATTGACCATCTGGTGATGTCCATGTGTAGAGACTTCTCTTGTGTTGTTGGATGAGGGTGTTTGCCATGACCAGTGCATTCTCGTGGCAGAACTCTATTAGCCTTTGCCCTGCTTCATTCTGTACTCCAAGGCCAAAATTGCCTGCGACCAAGGAAATAAAAACCACGGTCGTCATATCGACAGACTAAAAAATAAACATGGTCTCCACGGAGACTGACGAAAAAAACTACCGTTGCCATGGAGACTGAAATAAGCAAACCCATGGTCGCCATGATGACGGAATAAATAAATCCACCATTGCCATGAAGACCGACTAAAAAAACCCACAGTTGCCATGGAGGCCGACTAAAAAAAAAAACACGGTTGCCATGGAGACCAACTTAAAAAAACCACGGTTGCCATGGAGACCGACTTAAAAAAAACACGGTTGCCATGGAGACCGACTAAAAATGACCACAGTTGCCATGGCGACAGATCAAAAATAAACTACGGTTGCCAAGGAGACCGACTGAAAAAAACCACGCTTGCTATGGCGACCGGCAAAAAAACCCAACAGTTGCCATGGAGTCCGACATAAACAAACCAATGGTTGCCATGGCAATGATTACCATGGCATCCGTTACCATAGCAACAGTTACCATGGCAACCGTTTCCATGGCGACTGACCAAAACAAACCCACCATCACCACGGTGACGGGATAAAAAATAACCACGGTTGCCATGGTGACTGAAGAAAACGTACCCATGGTTGCCATGATGACGGACCAAAAATCAACTACGGTTGCCATGGAGACAGACTAAAAAAACCAGGGTTGCCATGGAGACAGACTTAAAAAAACACAGTTTACATGGCGACCGACCATAACACACCAACGGTTGCAATGGAGATGGACCAAAGCTAACCCTCGGTCACCATAAGGTCGTACTAATAAAAAACCACGGTTGCAATGGAAACCGACTAAGTAAAAGCCACGGTTGTCATGGCGACTGAGGAAAACGCACCCACGGTTCCCATGGTGACGGATCAAAAATAAACTAAGGTTGCCATGGAGACTGACTAAAAAAAACACGGTTGCCATGGAAACCGACTTAAAAAACCACTGTTGCCATGGAGACCGACATAAGCAAACCCATGGTCGCCAAGGCAACGGAGTATAAAAACCACGGTTGCCATGGAGATGGACTAAAAAAAAAACGCGGTTGCCATGGAGCCTGACTAAAAAAAAACAGTTGCCATGGAGACCGAAATAAACAAACCCACGGTCCCCATGGCAAAGGCATAAAAACCACCATTGCCATAGAGACCGACTTAAAAAAACACGGTTTACATGTCGACCGACCAAAACACACTGACAGTTGCCATGGAGATGGACCAAAACAAACCCTAGGTCGCCATTGCAACGGAATAAAAAAATCACGGTTGCCATGGAGACCGACAAAAAAACCATGGTTGCAATGGAGACTGACTAAGTAAAAACCGCAGTTGCCATGGTGACTGAGGAAAACACACCCACGGTTCCCATGGCGATGGACCAAAAATAAACTACGGTTGCCATGGAGACTGACTAAAAAAAAACCACTGTTGGCATGGAGACCGACCTAAACAAACTCACATTCGCCATGGTGACCGAGCAAAAAAAAACACATTTGCCATTGAGATCGACAGAAAAAAACACCACAGTCGCCATGGCGATGGACTAAATAAAAGCACGGTTGCCATGGAGACAGACTTGAAAAAAATCCACGGTTGCCATGGCAACGGTTACATTGGCAATGGTCACCATAGCAATGGTTCCCATGGCAACGATTACCATAGCAACCGTAGGTTTGTTTATGTTGGTCTCCATGGCAACCGTGTTTTTTTTAGTCGGTCTCCATGATAACAGTGGTTTATTTTTAGTCTGTCAGCATGGCAACCGTGCTTTTTTTTTTAGTCCGTCACTATGGCCATTATGGGTTTTTTTAGTCGGTCACCATGGCGACCGTGGGTTTGTTTTGGTCGGTCGTCATGTAACCCTGGGGTTTTTTTGGTTGGTCGCCATAGTAACCATGGTTTTTTTCTGGTTGGTTGCCAAGGTAACTGTTGTTATTTTTGGTCGGTCGCCATGGTGACCATGGTATATTTTTAGTCTGTCACCATGGCGACTGTGGGTTTTTTTTGGTCCATCGCCATGGAAACCATGGTTCTTTTTTGGCGGTCACCATGGGTACCGAGGGTTTGTTATGGTCGGTTACCATAGTAACCGAGGTATTTTTTTTTTTGGTCGGTCGCCATGATAACCGAGGTTTATTTTGGTGGGTCTCCATGGCAACCGTGGTTTTTTTTTAGTTGGTCTCGATGGCAACAGTGTTTTTCTTAGTTGGTCCGCCATGGCAACCGTACTTTATTCATAGTCCATCGCCATGGCGACAGTGGGTTTTTTTGGTCTATCGCCATGTCAGCGGTTTCTACAGGGCTGGGTCTACAGGGGCGGGCCTATGGCCTCCCAGTCATAACTCGAGAAACCCCGCCGCAACTTGAGAAAAACCAAAAGCTTCACCCCTGCAAGCGATGTGAGGCCCTTATTCGCTTCAGCGCCTCAGGGGAAATCACTACTTCCTTCTTGGACCTCAAAGGGCTCCTTCACACCCTGGTTGTGACCCAAGAAGTTCCCTGCTCCACCCGGCTCAAATCAAAAGGAACTCCAAGGGACCCGCTGCAACTCAAGAGAAGCCCTTTTTGCCCCTGCTAAGCTCCAGATGATGGTCCCTTTTCCTGCTCCTAAGGAAAACGTTTCCTGGGGCTTCCTCGCATCCCAAGAGGAGGTTCTCACACCAGAAATGTCGGGAGGAGCATCAGGGGTTGGGCCAACCTTCCCCAAGACCCCCAAATGCCTTGTGCACTGCAGATACAAATGAATGCTCTGCACTGACTTGACTGTCACCCCGAGGCTCGACGCCCGTCACCCTGGCAAGTGTGACAGCACTTTGGACCTCGAGGGAAAGCCACAGTTTCCTCTGTCCGCTCGACATGGAAGCCTGACACTGATGCTGCAGCAGGTCAGGCAAGTAGCTGTGCACATGTCCAGGTGAGACGAGGCCTGTCTCCTCTGTGGGGGCCTCAGTGGTAGCCCAAGACCTAGGTCAGGATGGTGGGAGGAAAGCTCAGGCACCAGCTTCAGCACAAAACAAGGACTGAGCACCCTGAGATGATTGGGGAGGAATCCCCAGAGGCGCCTGGCAACTGGCATGGAGATTGGCCTCTCCTGAGGCCACAGGGGTGAGTCCCAGGGGTCCCTGTCATAACTCGAGAGGACCCCGCCACAACTTGAGAAAAACCAAAATATTCTCCCCTGCAAGTGAGGTGAGGACATTGTCTGCTGTGGCATCTCAGGGGAAATCACCCCTTCTCTCTTGGACATCCGAATGGTAGTTCACATTCTTGTTGTGACCCAAGAAGTTCCCCACCCCACCCATCCCCACTCGAGAGGAAAACCGAGAGTCCCTCCAAGAATGAAAAGGAGCCCTGTTATCCCCTAGTGAGCTCCAGATGAGGGTCCCTTTCCTGCTCTGTCGGGAAAGGGTTCCCAGCTCTCCCTCACATCCCAACAGGGGACACTCCAACCAGGACAGTAGGGAGGAGCATCGGGGGTCTTGCCACCATTCCCCAAGACCCTGAAATACCTCGTTCACTCCAGATGAACCTGACTGCCCTGCACTGCGTCGACTGTCACTCCGAGGCTCGATGCCTGACACACTGGCACATGTGACAGCCCTCGAGGTCAAGTCACAGATCCCTCTGTCCACTCGATGGGGAGCCTTACACTGCTGCTCCAGCTGCGTAGGCAAGCAGCAGTGCACGTCTCCGAGAAAGACGAGGCCTGATTCCCCTGGGGGCTCCATGGGAACCCAAAGATTTATGTCAGCATGGGCGAGGAAAGCTCAGGTACCGGCTTCAGCACCAGACGAGGACTGAGGACGCGCCGATGACTGGGGAGGAATCCCTAAAGGCGCATGACAACTGACACAGAGACTGTCCTCTCCTGAGGCCACAGGGGCGGGTCCATGGGCTCACCGTCGTAACTTGAGAAACCCCATTGCAACTCGGAGAAAAACCAGAAGCTCCTCCCTTGCAAGCAGGGTAAGTCCCTTATCCGGTGTGGTGTCTCAGGGGAAATCACCCCTTCCCTCTTGGGCCTCGAAGGGCTTCTTCATCCCCTTGCTGTGACCCAAGAAGTTCCCCGCCCCACCTGTCTCAACTCTAGAGGAACCCCAAGGGACCCGTTGTGACTCAAGAGGGGCCCCCGTTTTCCCCAGCTAAGCTCCAGATGATGATCCCTTTTCCTGCTCCTTAGGAAAAGGTTTCCTGGTGCATACCTCACATCCCAAGAGGAGGTGCTCGCAGGATGAAAGTCGGGAGGAGCATCAGGGGTTGGGCCACCACTGCCCAAGGCCCCCAAATGCCTTGTCCACTGCAGATTAACCTGACTGACCTGCACTGCCTTGACTGTCACCCTGAGGCTCGACACCCGACACAATGGCACATTTGACAGTACTTTGGACCTCGAAGGCAAGCCACAGATCTCTTTGTCTGCTCGACATGGAGCCTGACACTGCTGCTGCCGCTGGTCAGGCAAGTAGCTGTGCACGTGTCCAGGTGAGACGAGGCCTGTCTCCTCTGTGGGGGCTTCAGGGATACCCCAAAACATAGGTCAGGATGGTCGAGAAAAGCTCAGTCTCCGGCTTCAGCACAAGTCGAGATCTTAGCACCCTAAGACGATTGGGGAGAAATCTCCAGAGACGCCTGGCACCTGGCATGGAGACTGGCCTCTAATGAGGCCACATTGAGGTGTCCCTGGGGTCCCCTTCATAACTCGGGAGAGGACCAGCCGCAACTCGAGAAAAACCAGAAGCATCTTTTCTGCAGGCAGTGTGAGGCCCTTGTCCGCTGCCGCATCTCTGGGGAAAGCACCACTTCCCTCTTGGACCTCGATAGGGTCCTTCACACCCTGGGGGTAACCCAAGAAGTTCCCTGCCCCACCTGTCCCCAAACGAGATGACCCCCGAGGGTCCCACTGCAACTCAAGAGAAGCCTGGTTTGCCCATGCTCAGCTCAAGATGAGGGTCCCTTTGCCTGCTACATCTTGAAAGGTTTTCCGGTGCTCCTCTCGCATCCCAGGAAGAAGCACTCGCCCAAGGAAACTCGGTTGGGGCATCAGGGGTAGGGCCACCATTCCGAAGACCCTCTAATGCCTCATCCATTCCAGATGAACATAAATGCCCTGCACTGCCTAGACAGTCAGCCCGAGGCTCAATGCCCGACACACTGGCACGTGTGACAGGCCTGAGGTACCTCGAGGGCAAGCCACAGATCCCTGTATCCACTGAATGGAAACCTGACACTGTTGGTGAAGCTGTGGTGGCAAGCAGCAGTACACGTCTCCAAACGAGACAAGGCCTGACTCCCCTGTGTAGGCTCTATGGGAACCCCAAGAGTTATGTCAGCCTGGGCGAGGAAAGCTCAGGAACCGGCTTCAGCACCAGACGAGGACTGAGGATGCGGCGATGTCTGGGAAGGAATCCCCCAAGGTGCATGGCAACGGGCACGGAGATTGGCCTCTCCTGAGGCCACAGGGGTGGGTCCATGTGCTCCCATCGTAACTCGAGAAACCCCACCACAAGTCGAGAAAATCCAGAAGCTTCTCCCTTGCAAGCGGGGTGAGGCCCTTATCTGCTGTGGCATCTCGAGGAAATCACCCCTTCCCTCTTAGACCTCGAAAGGCTCCTTCACTCCCTTGCTGTGACCCAAGAAATTCCCCGCCTCACCCGTCTCAACTCGAGAGGAATCCCAAGGGACCCACTGCGACTCAAGAGGGGCCCCGTTTGCCCCTGCTAAGCTCCAGATGATGGTCCCTTTTCCTGCTCCTTTGGGAAAGGTTTCCTGGGGCTTCCCTCGCATCCCAAGAGGAGGTGCTCACACCAGGAAAGTCGGGAGGAGCATCAGGGGTTGGGACACCATTCCCCAAGATCCCCAAATGCCTTGTCCACTGCAGATGAACCTGACTGTCCTGCACTGCCTTGAATGTCACCCTGAGGCTCGATGCCCAACACACTGGCAGGTGTGACAGCCCTGGGTAGTACTCGAGGGCAAGCCACAGATCCCTGTGTCCGCTCAACATGGAGCCTGACACTGCTGCTGCAGCTGGTCAGGAAAGTAGCCAAGCACGTGTCCAGGGTGAGACGAGGCCTGTCTCCTCTGTGGAGGCATCAGGGGTACCCCACGACCTAGGTCAGGATGGTCTAGGAAAGCTCAGGCTCCGGCCTCAGCACAAGTCGAGATGATTGGGGAGGAATCCCCAGAATCGCCTGTCAAGTGGCACGGAGAATGGCCTCTTGTGAGGCCACAGGGGCGGGTTCATGGGCTCCCCGTCATAACTCGGGAGAAACCCCACTGAAACTCGAGAAAAACCAGAAGCTTCTCCCTTGCAAGCGAGGTGAGGCCCTTGTTTCCTGTGGCTTCTCGGGGGAAATCACCCCTTACCTATTTGACCTCGAAAGGCTCCTTCACATTCTTGCTGTGACCCAAGAAGTTTGCGCTCTACTAGTCCCCATTCGAGAGGAACCCCGATGGTTCTGCTGTGACTCCAGAGTAGCCCTGTTTGCCCCTGTTCAGCTTCAGATGTTTGTCCCTTTTCTCTTGTCGGGAAAGGTGTCCCTGCGCTCTGGTCCCATCCCAAGTACAACCACTCGCACCATGAGATTCGTGAGGAGCATCAGAGTTCGGGCCACCATTCCTCAAGATCCCCAAATGTCTTCTCCACTTCAGATGAACCTGAATGCCGTACACTGCCTCGAAAGTCACACCGAGGCTTGACGCCTGACACACTGGCACGTGTGACAGTGCTGGGTAGTACCTTGAGGTCAAGTCACAGATCCCTGTGTCCGCTCGATGGGGAGCCTTACACTGCTGCTGCAGTTGGGGAGGCAAGCGGCCGTGCACGTCTCGAGGCTAAATGAGACCTCACTCCCCTGTGGGGACTTCAGAGGAATCCCAAGACCTATGTCAGCATTAGCAAGGAAAGCTCAGGCTCCGGCCTCAGCACCAGATGAAAGCCGAGGACCCGCCGACAACTGGGGAGGAATCTCTAGAGGTGCCTGGCATCTGGCACGGAGACTGGAACACTCCTGAGGCCACAGGGCTGGTTTCTGGGGTCCCCGTCATAACTCGCGAGTACCCCACCGCAACTCGAGTAAAACCAGATGCTTCTCCCCTGCAGGCGTGATGAGGCCCTTGTCTACTGTTGTTTCTCGGGTGAAATCACCCCTTCCCTCATGGACCTCGAATGGCTCATTCACCCCCTTGCTGTGACCCAAGAAGTTCCCCGCCCCACACATCTCCACTGGAGAGGAACCCCGAGGGTCCCGCCGAGACTCAAGAGGAGGCCCGTTTGCCCCTGTTCAGCTCCAGATGAGGGTCCCTTTCCCTGCTCCGTCAAGAAAGGTTTCCCTGCACTCCCTTCACATCACAAAAGGAGGCGCTCGCACCAGGAGAGTCAGGAGGAGCATCAGGGGTCATGCCACCGTTCACCAAGGCCCCCAAATGCCTAGTCCACTCCAGCGGACCCTGACTGCCCTGCACTGCCTTGATTGTCACCCCGACACTTGACGCCAGACACACTGGCACCTGTGAGAGCCCTCAGGTACCAAGAGAACAAGCCACAGATTCCTGTGTCTGCTCGAAGGGAAGCATGACACTGCTGCTGCATCTGGGGAGTCAAGCAGCCGTGCATGTCTCCAGGCGAGACGAGGCCTGTCTCCTCTGTGGGGGCCCCAAGAGTATCCCAAAACCAAGGTAAGGGCGGCTGAGGAAAGCTCAGGCTCCGGCCTCCACACAAGTCGAGGACAGAGCGCCCTGAGAAGATTGGGAAGGAATCCCCAGAGGCGCCTGGCAAATGGTATGGAGACTGGCCTCTCCTGAGGTCACAGGGGCGAGTCTCTGGGGTCCCCATTGTAACTCGAGAGGACCCCGCCACAACTTGAGAAAAACCAAATGATTTACCCCTGCAAGTCGGGTGAGCACCTTGTCTGCTGTGGCGTCTCAGGAGAAATCACCCATTCTCTCTTGGACCTCCAAAGGGTTGTTCACCTTCTTGCTGTGACCCAAGAAGTTCCCCGAACCCACCCGTCCCCACTCGAGAGGACCACCGAGGGTCCCACCAAGAATGAAAAGGAGACCTGTTATCCCCTGCTGAACTCCAGATGAGGGTCCCTTTCCTGCTCTGTCGGGAAAGGGTTCCCAGCGCTCCCCTCATATGCCAACAGGAGACACTCTCACCAGGACAATCGGGAGGACCATCAGGGGTCTTGCCACCATTCCCCAAGACCCCCAAATACCTCCTTCACTCCAGATGAACCTGACTGCCCTGCACTGCGTCAACTGTCACCCTGAGGCTCGAAGCCTGACACACTAACACGTGTGACAACCCTGGGTAGTACCTCGAGGTCAAGTCACAGATCCCTGTGTCCACTCGATGGGGAGCCTTACACCACTGCTGCAGCTGCGGAGGAAAGCGGCAGTGTAAGTCTCCACGCAAGACGAGGCCTGACTCCCTCTGGGGGCTCCACGGGAACCACAAGATTTATGTTAGCATGGGCGAGGAAAACTCATGTACCGGCTTCAGCACCAGACGAGGACTGAGGACCCAGCGTTGACTGGGGAGGAATCCCCAAAGCGCCTGGCACCTGGCACAGAGACTGGCCTCTCCTGAGGACACAGGGCCGGATCCATGGTCTCCTGTCGTAACCTCGAGAAACCCCGCCACAGCTCGAGGAAAACCAGAAGCTTCTCCCTTGCATGCGGGGTGAGGCCCTTTTCCACTGTGGTGTCTCAAGTGAAATCACCCCTTCCCTCTTGGACCTCGAAGGGCTCCTTCACACCCTTGCAGTGACCCACGAAGTTCCCTGCCCCACCCAGCTCAACTTGAGAGGAACCCCAAGGGACCCGCTGCAACTCAAGAGGAACCCATTTTGCCCCCTGCTAAGCTCCAGATGATGGTCCCTTTTCCTGCTCCTTAGGGAAACGTTTCCTGGGGCTTCCCTCGCATCCCAAGAGGAGGTTCTCACACCAGGAAACTCGGGAGGAGCATCAGGGGTTGGGCCAACCTTCTCCAAGACCCCCAAATGCCTTCTGCACTGCAGATGCAAATGAGTGCCCTGCACTGCCTTGACTGTCACCCCGAGGCTCGATGCCCGTCACCCTGGCACGTTTGACAGCACTTTGGACCTCTAGGGCAAGCCACAGTTCCCTCTGTCCGCTCGACATGGAAGCCTGACACTGCTGCTGCAGCAGGTCAGGCAAGTAGTCGTGCACATGTCCAGGCGAGAGGAGGCCTGTCTCCCTCTGTGGGAGCCTCAGGGGTAGCCCAAGACCTAGGTCAGGACGGTAGAAGAAAGCTCAGGCACCAGCTTCTGCACAAAACTAGGACTGAGCACCCTGAGACGATTGGGGAGGAATCCCCAGAGGCACCTGGCAACTGGCATGGAGACTGGCCCTCCTGAGGCCACAGGGGTGAGTCCCAGGGGTCCCCATCGTAACTCGAGAGGACCCCGCCACAACTTGAGAAAAACCAAAATATTCTCCCCTGCAAGTGAGGTGAGGACATTGTCCGCTGTGGCATCTCGGGGAAATCACCTCTTCTCTCTTGGACATCCAAAGGGAAGTTCACATTCTTGCTGTGACCCAAGAAGTTCCCCACCCCACCCGTCCCCACTCGAGAGGAACACCTATTGTCCCGCCAAGAATGAAAAAGAGCCCCATTATCCCCTGCTGAGCTCCACATGAGGGTCCCTTTCCTGCTCTGTCGGGAAAGGGTTCCCAGCTCTCCCCTCACATCCCAACAGGGGACACTCCAACCAGGACAGTAGGGAGGAGCATCGGGGGTCTTGCCACCATTCCCCAAGACCCTGAAATACCTCGTTCACTCCAGATGAACCTGACTGCCCTGCACTGCGTCGACTGTCACCCGAGGCTCGATGCCTGACACACTGGCACATGTGACAGCCCTCGAGGTCAAGTCACAGATCCCTCTGTCCACTCGATGGGGAGCCTACACTGCTGCTCCAGCTGTGTAGGCAAGCGGCAGTGCACGTCTCTGAGAAAGACGAGGCCTGATTCCCCTGGGGGCTCCATGGGAACCCAAAGATTTATGTCAGCATGGGCGAGGAAAGCTCAGGTACCAGCTTCAGCACCAGACGAGGACTGAGGACGCGCCGATGACTGGGGAGGAATCCCCAAAGGCGCATGGCAACTGACACAGAGACTGTCCTCTCCTGAGGCCACAGGGGCGGGTCCATGGGCTCACCGTCGTAACTCAAGAAACCCCATTGCAACTCGAGAAAACCAGAAGCTCCTCCCTTGCAAGCAGGGTGAGGCCCTTCTTTCATGTGGCTTCTCGGGGGAAATCACCCCCTTACCTATTTGACCTAGAAAGGCTCCTTCACATTCTTGCTGTGACCCAAGAAGTTCCCCGTACCACCCGTCTCAACTCAAGAGGAACCACAAGGGACCCGCTACAACTCTATAGGAGCCCCGTTTGCCCCTGCTAAGCTCCAGATGATGGTCCCTTTTCCTGTTCCTTAGGATAAGGTTTCCTGGGGCTTCCTCGCATCCCAAGAGGAGGTGCTCACACCAGGAAAGTTGGGAGGAGCATCAGTGGTTGGACCACCATTCCTCAAGATTCCCAAATGCCTTGTCCACTGCAGATGAACCTGACTGCCCTGCACTGCCTTGACTGTCACCCCGAGGCTCGACTCCCGTCACCCTGGCAAGTGTGACAGCACTTTGGACCTCGGAGGGAAAGCCACAGATCCCTGTGTCCGCTCGACATGGAAGCCTGACACTGCTGCTGCAGCAGGTCAGGCAAGTAGCAGTGCACATGTCCAGGTGAGACGAGGCCTGTCTCCTCTGTGGGGGCCTCAGTGGTAGCCCAAGACCTAGGTCAGGACGGTGGAGGAAAGCTCAGGCTCCTGCTTCAGCACAAAACGAGGACTGAGCACCCTGAGACGATTGGGGAAGAATCCACACAGGCGCCTGGCAACTGACACGGAGATTGACCTCTCCTGAGGCCACAGGGGCGAGTCCCTGGGGTCCCTGTCATAACTCCAGAGGACACCGCAACAACTTGTCAAAAAGCCAATGTTTCTCCCCCTGCAAGTGGTGTGAGGATCTTGTCCACTGTGGCGTCTCGGGGAAATCACCCCTTCTCTCTTGGACCTGGGAAGAGTTGTTCACCTTCTTTCTGTGATCCAAGAAGTACCCCGCCCAACCCTTCCCCACTGGAGAAGAATACTGAGGATCCTGCCCAGAATGAAAAGGAGCCCTGTTATCCCCTGCTGAGCTCCACATGAGAGTCCCTTTCTTGCTCTTTCGGGAAAGGGTTCCCAGCACTCCCCTCACATCCCAACAGGGGACACTCGGACCAAGACAGTAGGGAGGAGCATCAGGGGTTTTGCCACCATTTACCAAGACCCCTAAATACCTCCTTCACTCCAGATGAACCTGACTGCCCTGCACTGCGTCGACTGTCACCCGAGGCTTTAAGCCTGACACACTGGCACGTGTGACAGCCCTGGGTAGTACCTCGAGGTCAAGTCACAGATCCCTCTGTCCACTGGATGGGGAGCCTTACACTGCTGCTCCAGCTGCGTAGGCAAGCAGCAGTGCACGTCTTCAAGAAAGACAAGGCCTGATTCCCCTGTGGGGGCTCCATGGGAACCCAAAGGTTTATATCAGTATGGGAAAGGAAAGCTCAGGTACTGGCTTCAGCACCAGACGAGGACTGAGGACCCGCTGATGACTGTAGAGGAATCCCCAAAGGCGCATGGCAACTGGCACGGAGACTGACCTCTCCTGAGGTCACAGGGGCAGGTCCATGGGGTCCCCTCGTAACCTCGAGAAACCCTGCCGCAACCTCGAGAAAAACCGAAGCTTCTCCCTTGCAAGTAGGGTGATGCCCTTATTTGCTGGGGCATCTCGGGGGAAATCAGCCCTTCCTTCTTGGACTCCGAAGGGCTCCTTCACATTCTTGCTGTGACCCAAGAAGTTCCCCACCCCACCCGTCTCAACTCCAGAGGAACCCCAAGGGACACGCTGCGACTCAAGAGAAGCCCCGCTTGCTGCTGCTAAGCTCCAGATGATGGTCCCTTTTCCTGCTCCTTAGGGAAAGGTTTTCTGGGGCTTCCTCGCAACCCAAGAGGAGGTGCTCGCACCAGGAAAGTTGGGAGGAGCATCAGGGTTCATGCCACCATTCCAAAGACCCCCAAATGCCTTGTCCACTGCTGATGAACCTAACTGCCCTGCACTGCCTTGACTGTCACCAAGAGGCTCGACGCCCGTCACCTTGGCAAGTGTGACAGCACTTTCGACCTCGAGGGCAAGCCACAGATCCCTGTGTCCGCTAGACATGGAGCCTGACACTGCTGTTGCAGCTGGTCAGGCAAGTAGCGGTGCACGTGTCCAGGAGAGACGAGGCCTGTCTCCTCTGTGGGGGCCTCAGGGTACCCCAAGACCAAAGTCAGAATGGTGGAGGAAAGCTCAGGCTCCGCCTCAGCAGAAGTCAAGGACTGAGCACCCTAAGACGATTGGGGAGGAATCCCCAGTGGCGCCTGGCAACTGGCACGGAGACTCGCCCTCCTGAGGCCACATTGACGTGTCCCTGGGGTCCCCTTCGTAACTCAAGAGGACCAGCCACAACTCGAGAAAAACCAGAAGCTTCCTTCCTGCAGGCGCTGTGAGGCCCTTGTCTGCTGCCACATCTCGGGGAAATCACCACTTCCCTCTTGGACCTGGATAGGGTCTTTCACATCCTGGGTTTCACCCAAGAAGTTCCCTGCCCCACCCGTCCCCACAGGAGATGAACCCGGGGGTCCTGCTGCCACTCAAGAGAAGCCCGGTTTGCCCATGCTCAGCTCAAGATGAGGGTCCCTTTGCCTGCTACGTCTGGAAAGTTTTCCTGGTGCTCTTCTCGTATCCCAGGAAGAGGCGCTCACTCCAGGAAACTCGGGAGGAGCATGAGGGGTAGGGCCACCATTCCGAAGACCCCCTAATGCCTCGTCCATTCCAGATGAACATAAATGCCGTGCACTTCCTCGACTGTCACACCGAGGCTCAACGCCTGACACACTGGCACGTGTGACAGCCCTGGGTAGTACCTCGATGTCAAGTCACAAATTCCTGTGTCCGCTTGACAGGGAGCCTTACACTGCTGCTACAGATGGGGAGGCAAGTGGCCGTGCCGGTCTCGAGGCTAAATGAGACCTCACTTCCCTGTAGGGGCTTCAGAGGAACCCAAAGACCTTGGTCAGCATCGGGGAGGAAAGCTCAGCATACGGCCTCAGCACCAGATGAAAGCCGAGGACCCGCCGACAACTGGGGAGGAATCCCCAGAGGAGCCTGGCATCTGGCACGGAGACTGGACACTCCCGAGGCCACAGGGGCTGGTCCATGGGCTCCCCGTTGTAACTTGAGAAACCCTGCCGCAACTCTGGAAAAACCAGAAGCTTCTCCCTTGCAAGCGGGGTGAGGCCCTTGTCCACTGCGGCATCTCATGGTAAATAACCCCTTCCCTCTTGGACCTCGAAGTGCTCCTTCACCCCCTTGCTGTGACTCAAGAAATTCCCCGCCCCACCTGTCTCATCTCGGGAGGAACCCCAAGGGACCCGATACGACTCAAGAGAAGCCCCGTTTGCCACTGTTAAGCTCCAGATGATGGTCCCTTTTCCCGCTCCTTAGGGAAAGGTTTCCTGGGGCTTCCCTGGCATCCCAAGTGGAGGTTCTCACACCAGGAAAGGTGGGAGGAGCATCAGGGGTTGGGCCACCATTCTCCAAGACCCCCAAATGCCTTGTCTACTGCAGATGAACCTGACTGCCCTGTACTGCCTCGACTGTCACACCGAGGCTCGACGCCTGACACACTGGCACGTGTGACAGCCCTGGGTAGTACCTCGATGGCAAGTCACATATCCCTGTGTCCGCTTGACAGGGAGCCTTACACTGCTGCTACAGATGGGGAGGCAAGCAGCCCTGCACGTCTCGAGGCTAAATGAGACCTCATTCCCCAGTGGGGGCTTCAGAGGAACCCCAAGACCTTTGTCAGCATTGGAGAGGAAAGCTCAGCATACGGCCTCAGCACCAGATGAAACCCGAGGACCCGCTGACAACTGGGGAGGAATCCCCCAGAGGAGCCTGGCATCTGGCATGGAGACTGGCCTCTCCTGAGGCCACAGGGGCGGGTCCATGGGCTCCCTGTCGGAACTCGAGAAACCCCGCCACAACTGGAGAAAAACCAGAAGCTTCTCCTTGCAAGCAGGGTGAAGCCCTTGTCCACTGCGGCATCTCATGGTAAATCACCCCTTCCCTCTTGGACCTCTAAGAGCTCTTTTCACCCCTTTGATGTGACCCAAGAAGTTGCCTGCCCCACCTGTCTCAACTCGACAGGACCCCAAGAGACCCACTGCGACTCAAGAGAAGCCCCGCTTGCTGCTGCTAAGCTCCAGATGATGGTCCCTTTTCCTGCTCCTTAGGAAAGGTTTTCTGGGGCTTCCCTCACAACCCAAGAGGAGGTGCTCGCACCAGGAAAGTTGAGAGGAGCATCAGGGGTTGGGCCACCATTCCCCAAGACCCCCAAATGCCTTGTCCACTGCAGATGAACCTGACTGCCCTGCACTGCCTTGACTGTCACTCCGAGGTGTGACGCCCGACACATTGGCAAGTGTGACAGAAATTTGGACTTCGAGGGAAAGCCACAGATCCTAGTGTCTGCTCGACAGGGAGCCTGACACTGCTATTGCAGCTGGTCAGGCAAGTAGCCGTGCACGTGTCCCGGCGAGTCGAGGCCTGTCTCCTCTGTGGGGGGCCTAAGGGGTACCCCAAAACTTAGGTCAGGACAGTCGAGGAAAGCTCAGGCTCTGGCCTCAGCACAAGTCGAGGACTGCACAACCTGACACGATTGGGGAGGAATCCCCAGAGGCGCCTGGCAACTGGCACGGAGACTGGCCTCTCCTGAGGCCACAGGGGCGAGTCCCTGGGGTCCTCGTCATAACTCAAGAACACATTGCCACAACTTGAGAAAAACCAAATGTTTCTCCCCTGCAAGTGGGGTGAGGACCTTGTCCGCTGTGGCATCTCTGGGGAAATCAGCCCTTCTCTCTTGGACCTCAAAAGGGTCATTCACCTTCTTGCTGTGACCCAAGAAGTTCCCCACCCCACCCGTCCCCACTCGAGAGGAACACCGAGGGTCCTGCCATGAATGAAAAGGAGCCCTGTTATCCCCTGTGAGCTTCAGATGAGGTTCCCTTTCCTGCTCTGTCGGGAAAGGGTTC
Source organism: Nanger dama (assembly GCA_917880005.1). Lineage (NCBI taxonomy): Eukaryota > Metazoa > Chordata > Mammalia > Artiodactyla > Bovidae > Nanger > Nanger dama. The sequence continues at coordinate 92,881 of CAKJTW010000071.1, forward strand.
CCAGCGCTCCCTCTCATCCCAACAGGAGACACTCGCACCAGGACAGTCGGGAGGACATCAAGGGTCTTGTCACCATTCCCCAAGACCCCCAAATACCTCGTTCAATCCAAATGAACCTGACTGCCATGCACTGCGTCGACTGTCACACTGAGGCTCGGAAGCCTGACACACTGGCACGTGTGACAGCTCTGGGTAGTACCTTGAGGTCAAGTCACAGATCCCTGTGTCCACTGGACGGGGAGCTTTACACTGCTGCTGCAGCTGCGGAGGCAAGTGGCAGTGCACGTCTCCAGGTGAGACAAGACCTGCCTCTCCTGTGGGGGCTCCATGGGAACCCCAAGGTTTATGTCAGCATGGGTGAGGAAAGCTCAGGTACCGGCTTCAACACCAGACGAGGCCTGAGGCTCCGCGATGACTGGTCAGGAATCCGCAGCGCATGGCAACTGGCACGGAGACTGGCCTCTCCTGAGGCCACAGGGGCGGGTCCATGTGCTCCCTGTCGTAACTCGGGGAAACCCCACAGCAACTGGAGAAAAACTAGAAGCTTCCCCCTTGCAAGCGGAATGAGGCCCTTACCGCTGCTGGGTCTTGGGGGAAATCACCCCTTCCCTCTTGGACCTCAAAGGGCTCCTTAACCCCCTTGCTGTGACCCAAGAAGTTCCCCTCCCCACCCGTCTCAACTCGAGAGGAATCCCAAGGGATCAGCTGCGACTCAAGAGGAGCCCCGTTTCCACTGCTCAGCTCCAGATGATGGTCCTTTTTCCTGTTCCTTAGGGAAAGGCTTCCTGTGGCTTCCCTTGCATCCCAAGAGGAGGTGCTCGCACCAGAAAAGGCGGGAGGAGCATCAGGGTTTGGGTCACCATTCCCCAAGTCCCACAAATGCCTTGTCCACTGGAGATGAACCTGAATGCCCTGCACTGCCTTGACTCACCCCAAGGCACGACGCCCTACACACTGGCACGTATGACAGACCTGGGTACTACCTCGGAAGGCAAGCCACAGATTCCTGTGTCCGTTCGACATGGAGCCTGACACTGCTGCTGCAGCTGGTCAGGAAAGTGGCGTGCACGTGTCCAGGCGAGTCAAGGCCTGTCTCCTCTGTGGGAGCCTCAGGGGTACCCCAAGACATAGGTCAGAAGGTCGAGGAAAGCTCAGGCTCTGGCCTCAACACAGTGAGGACTGCGCAACCTGGAGACAACTGGGGAGGAATCCCCAGAGGCGCCTGGCAACTAGCACGGAGACTGGCCTCCTGAGGCCACAGGGGCGAGTCCCTGGGGTCCTCGTCGTAAGTCAAGAGGGCCTCACCACAACTTGAGAAAAACCAAAAGTTTCTCCCGTGCAAGCATGGTGAGTACCTTGTCCGCTGTGGCGTCTCAGGTGAAATCACCCCTTCTCTCTTGGACTTCAAAAGGGTCCTTCACCTTCTTCTGTGACCCAGGAAATTCCCCGCCCCACCCGTCCCCACTCGAGAGGAACACCGAGGGTCCTGCCATGAATGAAAAGGAGCCCTGTTATCCCTTGCTGAGCTCGGGATGAGGGTCCCTTTCCTTTTCTGTCGGGAAAGGGTTGCCAGTACTCCCCTCACATTCCAACAGGAGACACTCACATCAGGACAGTCAGGAGGAGCGTCAGGGGTCTTGCCACTCTTCCCCAAGACCCCCAAATACCTCGTTCACTCTAGATGAACCTGACTGCCCTGCACTGCATCGAGCGTCACTGCGAGGCTCCAAGCCTGACACACTGGCACGTGTGACAGCCCTCGGCAGTACCTTGAGGTCAAGTCACAGATCCCTGTGTCCACTTGACGGGGAGGATTACACTGCTGCTGCAGCTGCGGAAGCAAGCGGCAGTGCACATCTCCAGGCGAGACAAGGCCTGACTCCCCAGTGGGGGCTCCATGGGAACCCCAAGATTTCTGTCAGCATGGGTGAGGAAAGCTCAGGTACTGGCTTCAGCACCAGACCAGGACTGAGGACTCGGCGATGACTGGGGAGGAATCCTCAGATGTGCATGGCAACTGGCATGGAGACTGGCCTCTCCTGAGGCCACAGGGGCGGGTCCATGGGCCCCAGTCGTAACTCGAGAAACCCTGCTGCAACTCAAGAAAAACAGAAGCTTCTCCCTTGAAAGTGGAGTGAGGCCCTTGTCCCCTGCGGCTTCTCGGGGAAATCACCCTTTACCACTTTGACCTCGAAAGGCTCCTTCACATACTTGCTGTGACCCAAGAAGTTCCCACCCTACCAGTCCCCATTCTAGAGGAACTCCGATGCTTCTGCTGCGACTCAAGAGGAGCCCCGTTTGCCCGGCTCAGCTCCAGATGTTGGTCCCTTTCCCTGCTAGTCGGGAAAGGGGTCCCTGCACTCCCGGTCCCATCCTAAGAGCAACCACTTGCAACATGAGACTCCGGAGGAGCATCAGGTTCGGGCCACCATTCCTCAAGATTCCCAAATGTCTCCTCCACTCCAGATGAACCTGACTGCCCTACAATGCCTCAAATGTCACACTGAGGCTCGACTCTTGACACACTGGCACGTGTGATAGCCCTGGGTAGTACCTCCTAGGTCAAGTCACAGATCCCTGTGTCCGCTCGATGGGGAGCCTTACACTGCTGCTGCAGATGAGGAGGCAAGATGGCCATGCACTTCGAGGCTAAACGAGACCTGACTCCCCTGTGGACGCTTCAGAGGAACCCCAAGAACTGTGTCAGCATTGGCACAGAAAGTTCAGGCTCCGGCCTAAGCACCAAACGAAACCCGAGGACCTGCTGAGGACTGGGGAGGAATCCCCAGAGGCGCCTGGCAACCTGGCACGGAGCCTGGACACTCCTCAAGCCACAGGGCTGGTTTCTGGGGTCCCCGTTGTAACTCGAGAAAAACCAGATGCTTTTCCCCTGTAGGCTTGGTGACGCCCCTTGTCTGCTTTGGCTTCTCAGGCGAAATCACCCCTTCCCTCTTGGACCTCAAATGGCTCATTCACCCCCTTGCTGTGACCCAAGAAGTTCCCCACCCCACCCGTCTGCACTCAAGAGGAACCCTGAGGGTCCCAACGGGACTCAAGATGTGGCCCATTTTCCCCTGTTCAACTTCAGATGAGGGTCCCTTTCCCTGCTCCGTGGGAAAAGGTTTCCCTGCACTCCCTTCACATCCCAAGTGGAGGCGCTGACACCAGGAGAGTCAGGAGGAGCATCCGGGTTCATGCCACCATTCCCCAAGACCCTCAAATGCCTAATCCACTCCAGCAGACCCTGACTGTCCTGCACTGTCTCGACTGTCACCCCGACACTTGACGCCAGACACACTGGCACGTGTGACAGCCCTCGGGTACCTCGAGGGCAAGCCACAGATTCCTGTGTCCGCTCGACGGGAAGCCTGACACTGCTGCTGCAGCTGATCAGGCAAGTAGCCGTGCACTTGTCCAGGCGAGACGAGGCCTGTCTCCTCTGTGGGGGCCCCAGGGGTACCCCAAGACCTAGATCAGGAAGGTCGAGGAAAGCTCAGGCTCCGGCCTGAGCACAAGTCAAGGACTGAGCACCCGGCGACGATGAGGGAGGAATCCTTAGAGGCGCATGCAACTGTCGAGAGAGACTGGCCTCTCCTGAGTTCACAGTGGTGAGTCCCTGGGGTCCACGTCGTAACTTGAGAGGACCCCGCCACAACTTGAGAAAATCAAAACATTCTCCCCTGCAAGCGGGATGAGGACCTTGTCCGCTGTGGCATCTCGAGGGAAACCACACTTTCTCTCTTGAACCTCAAAAAGGTCATTCACTTTCTTTCTGTGACCCAAGAAGTTCACGGTCCCACCCGTCCCCACTTGAGAGGAACACCAAGGGTCACACAAAGACTCAAAATGAGCCCCATTAGCCCGAGGCTCGACGCCTGACACACTGGCACGATGACTGCCCTGGGTAGTGCCTCGATGTCAAGTCACAGATCCCTGTGTCTGCTCGGGACGGGAGCCTTACACTGCTGTTGCAGATGGGGAGGCCAGCGGCCGTGCACGTCTCGAGACTAAACGAGACCTGACTCCCCTGTAGTGGCTTCAGAGGAACCTCTAGACCTATGTTAGCATTGACGAGGAAAGCTCAGGCTCCAGCCTCAGCACCAGACGAAACCCGAGAATCCGCCGAAAAATGGGGAGGAATCCCCAGAGGCGCCTGGCAACTATCACAGGGACTGGACACTCCAGAAGCCACAGGGCTGGTTTCTGGAGTCCCAGTCATAACTCGAGAGGACCCCGCCGCAACTCGAGAATAACCAGATGCTTCACTCCTGCATCAAGCCTCGGTGTGACAGTCGAGGCAGTGTAGGGCAGTCAGGTTCATCTGGAGTGGAGAGACATTTGGGGGATCTTGAAGAATGGTGGCCCGAAACCTGATGCTCCTCCGGACTCTCATGGTGTGAGTGGCTGTTCTTGGGATGGGACCAGAGTGCAGGGACCCCTTTCCCGAGGAGCAGGGAAAGGGACAAACATCTGGAGCTGAGCAGGGGGCAAACGGGGCTCCTCTGGATTCACAGCAGAACCATCGGGGTTCCTCTCTAATGGGGACTGGTGGGGCGGGAACTTCTTGGGTCACAGCAAGAATGTGAAGGAGCCTTTCGAGGTCAAAGAGGTAAAGGGTGATTTCCCATGGGAAGCCCCAGGGTACAAGGGCCTCACCTCGCTTGCAAGGGAGAAGCTTCTGGTTTTTCTGGAGTTGTGGCCAGTCCTCCTCGAGTTACGACTCGGACCCCAGGGACCCGACCTTGTGGCCTCAGGAGAGACCAGTCTCCGTACCAGTTTCCAGGAGCCTCTGGAGAATCCTCCCCAGTTGTCGCGGGGTCCTCAGTACTGCCTGGTGCTGAGGCCTGAGCCTGAGCTTTCTCGCCCTTGCTGACATAGGTCTTGGGTTCCACTGGATCCCCCACAAAGGAGACAGGCCACGTCTCACCTGGAGACATGCACGGCTGCTTGCCTCCCAGATGCAGCAGCAGTGTCAGGATTCCCGCCAAGCGGACACAGGGATATGTGGCTTTTGCTCGAGGTACCCAAGGGCTATTATACGTGCCAGTGTGTTGGGCATCGATTTTGGGGGTGACAGTTGGTGCAGTTCAGGCCAGTAAGTTTCATCTGGAGTGAACGAGGCATTTGGGTGTCTAGGGAAATGGTGGCAAGACCCCTGATACTCTCCCGACTGTCTTGGTGTGAGTGTCGCCTGTTGGGATGTGAGGGGAACCCTGGGAACCATTTCCCGACAGAGCAGGAAACGGACCCTCATCTGGAGCTGAACAGGGGCAAACGGGCCTCCTCTTGAGTCTCAGCAGGACCCTCAGGGTTCCTCTCGAGTGTGGACGGGTGGAGCGGAGAAATTCTTGGATCACAGCAAGGGGATGAATGAGCCATTCGAGGTCCAAGAGGGAAGGGGTGATTTCGCCCGAGAAGCAGCAAAAGACAAGGTCCTCACCACGCCTGCAGGAGAGAAGCATCTGGTTTTTCTCGAGTTGCGGCGGGGTCCCCTCGAGTTACGACGGGGACCCCCGAAACCAGCCCTTTGGCCTCAGGAGTGTCCAGCCTCCGTGCCAGTTGCCAGGCGCCTCTGGGCATTCCTTTCCAGTCGTCGGCGGGTCTTCGGGTTTCATCTGGTGCAGAGGCCAGGCCCTGAGCTTTTCTCGCCAATGCTGACATAGGTCTTGGGGTTCCTTTGAAGCCCCCACAGGGGGAGTCAGGTCTCGTTTAGCCTCGAGACATGCATGGCCTCTTGCCTCCGCATCTGCAGCAGCAGTGTCTGACTCCCCATCGAGCGGACACAGGGATCTGTGACTTGACCTCGAGGTATTACCCAGGGCTGTCACACGTGCCAGTGTGTCAGGCGCCGAGCCTCGGTGGGACAGTCGAGGCAGTGTAGGGCAGTCAGGTTCATCTGGAGTGGAGAGACATTTGGGGATCTTGAGGAATGGTGGCCCGAACCCTGATGCTCCTCCGGACTCTCATTATGAGCAGCTGCTCTTGGGATGGGACCGAGCGCAGGGACCCCTTTCCCGACGAGCAGGGAAAGGGACAAACATCTGGAGCTGATTAGGGGCAAACGGGCCTCCTCTAGAGTCACAGGAGAACCATCGGGGTTCCTCTTGAATGGGGACTGGTAGAGCGGGAACTTGTTGGGTCACAGCAAGTATGTGAAGGAATCTTTCGAGGTCAAAGTGGTAGGTGATTTCCCCTGAGAAGCCTCAGGGGACAAGGGCCTCACCCCGCTTGCTAGGAGAAGCTTCTGGTTTCTCTCAAGTTGTGGCGGGGTTTCTCGAGTTACGACTGGGAGCCCATGGACCCGCCCCTGTGGCCTCAGGAGAGGCCAGTCTCCGTGCCAGTTGCCATGCACCTTTGGGGATTCCTTCCTAATCATCGCCTGGTCCTCAGTCGCCGTCTGGTGCTGAGGCCGGTGCCTGAGCTTTCCTCGCCCATGCTGACATAAATCTTGGGGTTCGCATGGGGCCTCCACAGGGGAGTCAGGCCTCGTCTCGCCTGGAGAAGTGCACTGCCGCTTGTCTCCACAGCTTCACCAACAGTGTGAGGATTCCAGTCGAGCGGATACAGGGATCTGTGGCTTGCCCTCGAGGTACCACAGGGCTGTCACACATGCAAGTGTGTTGGGCATTGAGCCTCGGTCTGACAGTCTAGGCACTACAGGGAAGTCAGGTTCATCTGGGATGGATGAGGTATTTGGGGGTCTTCGATTGGTGGCCCTACCCCCTGATTCTCCTCCCGAGTTTCCTGGGCGAGCGCCTCTTCCTGGGATGTGAGTGGAGCGCCGGGAAACCTTCCAGACGTAGCAGGCAAAGGTACCGTCATCTTGAGCTGAGTATGGGCAAACCAGGCTTCTCTTGAGTCGCAGCGGGACCCTCGGGGTTGATCTTGTGTGGGGTGGGTTGGGCAGGAACTTCTTGGGTCACACCCAGGGTGTGAAGGACACTTTCGAGGTCCAAGAGGGAAGGGGTGATTTTCCCCGAGATGTCACAGCGGACAAGGGCCTCACACCGCCTGCAGGAAAGAAGCTTCTGGTTTTTCTTGAGTTGCGGCCGGTCCTCTCGAGTTACGACGGGGACCCCAGGGACCCGCCCCTGTGTCCTCAGGAGAGGCGACTCTCCGTGCCAGTTTCCTGGCCCCTCTGGAGAATCCTCCCCAGTCTTCGCCGGGTCCTCAGTCCTCGTCTGGTGCTGAAGCCTGAGTCTGAGCTTTCCTCGCCCATGCTTACATAGGTCTTGGGGTTCCCCTGGATACCCCACAGAGGAGACAGGCCTCGTCTCACCTGGAGTCGTGCATGTCCGCTTGCCTCCAGAGCTGCAGAAGCAGTGTCAGGCTTCCCATCGAGCGGACACAGGGATTTGTTGGTTTGGCTCGAGGTACCCCAAGGCTGTCATACGTGCCAGTGTGTTGGGCGTCAATTTTTGTGGTGACAATTGATGCAGTGCAGGCCATTCAGTTTCATCTCTAGTGAACGAGGCATTTGGGTGTCTAGGGGAATGGTGGCAAGACCTCTGATGCTCTCCCGACTGTCCTGGTGCGAGCGTCGCCTTTAGGATGTGAGGGGAACCCTGGGAACCATTTCCCGACAGTGCAGGGATGGGACCCTCATCTGGACCTCAGCAGGGGCTAACAGGCCTCCTTTTTAGTCTTGGTGTGACCCTTGCTGTTCCCCTCGAGTGGGGACGGGTGGGATGGGGAACTTCATGGGTCACAGCAAGAAGGTGAACTACCCTTTTGAGGTTCCAGAGAGAAGAGGTGATTTCCCCGAGACACCACAGTGGACAAGGTCATCACCCTGCCTGCAGAGGAGAATCTTTCGGTTTTTCTCAAGTTGTGGCGAGGTCATCTCAAGTTACTATGGGGACCCCAGGGACTCGCCCCTGTGGCCTCAGGAGAAGCCAGTCTCTGTGCCAGTTGCAGGCGCCTCCAAGGATTCCTCCCCCTTCGACGCTGGGTGCTCAGTCCTCGTCTTTTGCTGAGGCTGGAGACTGAGCTTTCCTCAACCATCCTGACCTAGGTCTTGGGGTACCCCTGGGGCCCCCAAAGAGGAGACAGGTCTCGTCTCACCAGGAGACCTGCATGGCCGCTGGCCTCCCCAGCCACAGCAGCAGTGTCAGGCTTTCCGCCGAGCGGACACAGGGACATGTGGCTTTTGCTCGAGGTACCCCAGGGCTGTCATACGTGCCAGGGTGTTGGGCGTCGATTTTTGGGGTGACAATTGGTGCAGTGCAGGCCAGTCAGTTTCATCTGGAGTGAAGGATGCTTTTGGGTGTCTAGGGGAATGGTGGCAAGACCCCTGTTGCTCTCTCGACTCTCCTGGTGTGAGGGTCACCTGTTGGGATTTGAGGGGAACCCTGGGAACCATTTCCCGACAGAGCAGGAAAGGGACCCTCATCTGGAGCAGAGCAGGGGCTAACGGGGCTCATTTTGAGTCTTGGTGGGACCCTCGGTGTTCCTCTCGAGTGGGAACGGGTGGGACAGGGAACTTCTTGGGTCACAGCAAGAAGGTGAACGACCGTTTGGAGATTCAAGAAAGAAGGAGTGATTTCCCCGAGATGCCACAGCAGACAAGTCCTCATCCAACCTGTAGGGGAGAATCTTTGGTTTTTCTCAAGTTGTGGCAGTGTCCTCTCGAGTTACAAAGGGTACCCCAGGGACTCGCCCCTGTGGCCTCAGGAGAGGCCAGTCTCTGTGCCAGTTGCAATCGCCTCTAAGGATTCCTCCCCCATCTTCGCTGGGTGCTCAGTCCTTGACTTGTGTGAGGCCAGTGCCTGAGCTTTCCTCGATCTTCGTGACCTAGGGCTTGGGGTACCCTTGGGGCCGCCACAGAGGAGACAGACCTTGTCTCGCCTGGAGACGTGCACGGCCGCTTGCCTCCCCAGCTGCAGCAGCAGTGTCAGGCTTCCTGTCGATCACACACAGGAATCTGTGGCTTGCCCTCGAGGTACCCTAGGGCTGTCACATGTGCCAGTGTGTCTGGCGTCGAGTGTCAGGGTGACAATGGAGGCAGTGCAGGGACGTCAGGGTCCGCTGGTGTGGACTAGGCATTCGGGGGTCTTGGGGAATGGTGGCATGACGCCTGATGCTCCTCCTAACTCTCCTGGTGCGAGCGCCTCCTCTTGGGATGTGAAGGGAGTGCAGGGAAACCTTTCCCGACGGAGCAGGGAAAGGGACCCTCATCTGGAGCTGAACAGGGGCAAACGGGCTTCCTCTTGAGTCTCGGCAGTACCCTCGGGGTTCCTCTCGAGTGTGGACGGGTGGAGCGGGGAACATCTTGAGGCCCAGCAAGGGGGGTGAATGAGCCACTCGAGGTCCAAGAGGGAAGGGGTGATTTCGCCCGAGAAGCCGCAGCAGACAAGGGCCTCACCACGCCTGCAGGGGAGAAGCATCTGGTTTTTCTCGAGTTGCAGTGGGGTCCTCTCCAGTTACGACGGGGACCCCAGATACCAGCCCTGTGGCCTCAGGAGTGTCCAGTCTCTGTGCCAGTTGCCAGGCACCTTTGGAAAATCCTCCCCAGTCGTCGCTGGGTCCTTAGTCCTCGTCTGGTGCTGAGGCCCGTGCCTGAGCTTTCCTCGCCCATGCCGACATAAATCTTGGGATTCCCATGGAGCCCCCACAGCGGAGTCAGGCCTCATCTCGCCTGGAGACGTGCACTGTTGCTTGCCTCCACATCTTCTCCAACAGTGTCCGGCTTCCAGTCGAGCGGATACAGGGATCTGTGGCTTGCCATCGAGGTACCCCAGGGCTGTCACACCTGCCAGTGTGTCGGGCATTGAGCCTTGGACTGACAGTCTAGGCAGTGCAGGGCAGTCAGGTTCCGCTGGAGCGGACTAAGCATTTGGGGTCTTGGGGAATGGTGGCATGACCCCTGATGCTCCTCCTGACTCTCCTGGTGCGAGCACCTCCTCCTGGGATGCAAGTGGTGTGTGGGGAATCCTTTCCCGACAGAACAGGGAAAGGGACTCTCATCTGGAACTGAGCAGGGGCAAATGGGGCTCTTCTTGAGTTTGGGCGAGGCTTGTCATTCCTCTCCAGTGGGGACGGTTGGGGCGGGGAACGTCTTGGGTCACAGCAAGTGTGTGAAGGAACATTTCGAGGTCCACGAGGAAAAGGATGATTTCCCTTGAGTTTCCATAGTGGACAAGGGCCTCACCCCACCTGAAAGGTAGAAGCTTCTGGTTTTTCTCGAGTTTTGGCGGGGTCCTCTCGATTTTTCACGCGAACCCCAGGGACACTGCCCTGTGTTTTCAGGAGAGGCCAGTCTCCGTGCCAGTTGCCAGATGCCTCTGGGGATTCCTCCCTAGTGGTCGCCGGGTCCTCAGTCCTCATCTGGTTCTGAGGCCCAGAGCCTGAGCTTTCCACCCCCATGATGACATAGGTCTTGGGGGTTCCCCTGGAGCCCCTACAGGGGGAGTCAGGCCATGTCTCCCGTGAGGACATGCATGGCCGCTTGCCTCCCCAGCTGCAGCAGCAGTGTCAGGCTCCCCGTCGTGTGGACACAGGGATCTGTAGCTTGCACTCCAGGTACCCCAGGGCTGCCTCACGTGCCAGTGTGTCGGACGCCGAGCCTCGGGCTGACAGTCGAGACAGTGCAGGGAAGTCAGGTTCTTCTGGAGTGGACGAGGCATTTGGGGTCTTGGGGGATGCTGGCCCGACCCTTGATGCTCCTCCTGACTCTTCTGGTGCGAGCGTCTCCTCTTGGTATGCGAGGGGAATGTCAGAAAACCTTTCCAAGGAGAAGGGAAAAGGACCCTTATCTGGAGCTGAGCAGGTGTAAACGGGGCTCCTCTTAAGTCACGATAAACCCATGGGGTTCCTCTTGAGTGGGGAAGGGCAGGGCGGGGAACTTATTGGATCACAGCAAGGGTGTGACGGAGCCTTTCGAGGTCATAGGGAAGCATCGGGAAACCTTTCCAGAAGTAGCAGGGAGAGGGTACGTCATCTTGAGCTGAGCATGGGCAAACGGGGCTTCTCTTGAGTCACAATGGGACACTCGCGGTTCATCTCCTGTGGAGACGGTTGGGGTGGGGAACTTCTTGGGTCACACCCAGGGTGTGAAGGACCCTTTCGAAGTCCAAGAGGGAAGGAGTGATTTCCCTTGAGACGTTGAAGCTTACAAGGGCCTCACGCCACCTGCAGGAAAGAAGCTTCTGGTTATTTTCGAGTTGCGGCCGGCCCTCTCGAGTTATGACGGGGACCCCAAGGACCCGCCTCCTGTGGCCTCAGGAGAGGCCAGTCTCTGTGTCAGTCGCCAGGTGCTTTTGGGGAATCCTCCCCAGTCTTTGCAGAGTCCTCAGTCCTCGTCTGGTGCTGAGGCCTGAGCCTGAGCTTTCCTAGCCCTGCTGATGGGTCTTGGGGTTCCCTGGATCCCCCACAGGGAGTTAGGCCTCTTCTCGCCTAGAGACGTGCACAGCCGCTTGCCTCCCAAGCTGCAGCAGCAGTGACAGGCTTCCCGCCGAGCGGACACAGGAAACTGGGGCTTGCCCTAGAGGTACCCGAGGGCTGTCACACATGCCAGTGTGTCTGGCGTTGAGTGTCGGGGTGACAATCGAGGCAGTGCAGGGCAGCCAGGGTCCGCTGGAGTCGACTAGGCTTTTGGGGATCTTGGGGAATGGTGGCATGAACCCTGATGCTCCTCCTGAGTCTCCTGGTGTGAGCGCCTACTCTTGGGATGTGAAAGGAGTGCAGGGAAACCTTTCCCGAGGGAGCAGGGAAAGGGACCCTCATCTGGAGCTGAACAGGGGCAAACGGGCCTCCTCTTGAGTCTTGGCGGGACCGTCGGGGTTCCTCTCGAGTGGGGACGTGTGGGCCAGGGAACTTCTTGTGTCCCAGCAAGGGGGTAAATGAACCATTCGAGGTCCAAGAGGGAAGGGGTGATTTCGCCTGAGAAGCCGCAGCAGACAAGGGCCTCACCACGCCTGCAGGGGGGAGAAGCATCTGGTTTTTCTCGAGTTGCAGTGGGGTCCTATCCAGTTACAACGGGGACCCCAGAAACCAGCCCTGTGGCCTCAGGAGTGTCCAGTCTCCGTGCCAGTTGCCAGGCGCCTCTAAGGTTCCTCCCCAGTCGTCGGCAGGTCCTCGGGTTTCATCTGGTGCTGAGGCCGGACCCTGAGCTTCTCTCGACAATGCTGACATAGGTCTTGGGGTACCTCTGAAGCCCCCACAAGGAGTGAGGTCTCGTTTAGCCTCGACGTGCACGGCTGCTTGCCTCCCCATCTGCAGCAGCAGTGTAAGGCTCCCCGTCGAGCAGACACAGGGATCTGTGACTTGACCTCGAGGTACAACCCAGGGCTGTCACACATGCCAGTGTGTCATGGGTCGAGCCTCGGTGTGACAGTCAAGGCAGTTTAGGGCAGTCAGGTTCATCTGAAGTGGAGGAGACATTTGGGGAACTTGAGGAATGGTGGCCCGAACCCTGATGCTCCTCCCGACTCTCATTATGTGAGCGGCTGTTCTTGGGATGGGACCGGAGTGCAGGGACCCCTTTCCCGACGAGCAGGGAAAGGGACAACATCTGGAGCTGAGCAGGGGCAAACAGGGCTCCTGTCAAGTCACAGCAGAACCATCAGGGTTCCACTTGAATGGGGACAATTAGGGCGGGAACTTTTGGGTCACAGCAAGAATGTGAAGGAGCCTTTTGAGGTCCAAGAGGGAAGGGGTGAGTTCCCCGAGATGACACAGTGGACAAGGCCTCACTCCGCCTGCAGTGTAGAAGCTTCTGGTTTTTCTCGAGTTGCGGCAGGGTCCTCTCTAGTTATGACGGGGACCACAGGGACCCGAATCTGTGGCCTCAGGAGAGGCCAGTCTCCAAGCCAGTTGCCTGGCCCCTCAGGGGAAACCTCCTCAGTCGTCGCCACATCCACAGACTTCCGTCTGGTGAAGAGGACAGAACTTGAGCTTTCCTCGCCTGTGCTGACCTAGGTCCTGGGGTTTTCCTGTAGACCCCACAGGGGAGTCAGGCCTCGTCTCGCTTGGAGACGTGCATGGTCGCTTGTCTCCCCAGCTCGAGCAGCATTGTCACACTCCCCATCCTATGGACACAGGGATATGAGGCTTTCCCTCGAGGTAAACCAGAGCTGTCACATGTGCCAGTGTGTCTGGCGTCGAGCCGCGGGGTACAGTCGAGGCAGGGAAGGGCAGTCAGGTTCATCTGTAGTGGATGAGGCATTTGGGGGTCTTGGGGAATGGTGGCCTGACCCCTGATGCTCCTCCCGACTCTCTTGGTTTGAATGCCTCATCCTGGGATGCCAGGGGAGCGCCAGGTACCCATTTCCGACGGAGCAGGGAAAGGGACCCTCATCTGGAGCTGAAGTTCCCCGCCCCACACGTCCCCAAATGAGAAGAAACCCAAAGGTCCCGCTGCGACTCAAGAGAAGCCTCGTTTGCCCATGCTCAGCTCAAGATGAGGGTCTCCCTTCCCTTCTACGTCTGGAAAGGTTTCCTGGCACTCTCTCGAATCCCAGGATGATGCGCTCACCCCAGGAAACTCGGGAGGAGCATCAGGGGTAAGACCACCATTCTGAAGACCCCAAAATGCCTCATCCACTCCAGATGAACCTGACTGCCCTGCACTGCCTCGACTGTCACCCCGAGGCTCGATGCCTAACACACTGGCACGTGTGACAGCCCTGGGGTACCTCAAGGGCAAGCCACAGATCCTTGTGTTTGCTCGACGGGGAGCCTGACACTGCTGCTGCAGCTGGGGTTTCAAGCAGCCATGCAAAACTCCAGGTGAGACGAGGCCTGACTCCCCTGATGGGGCTCCAGCAGAACCCCAAGACCTATGTCAGCACGGGCAAGGAAAGCTCAGGCTCCGGCCTCAGCCCCAGATGAGGACCAAGGACCCGGCGACAACTGGGGAGGAATCCCCACAAGTGCCTGGCAACTTGCACGGAGACTGGACTCTCCTGAGGCCAGAAAGGCGGATTTCTGGGGTTTTCATTTTAACTCGAGGAGACTCCATCACAACTTGAGAAAAACCAGAAGCTTCTCTGCTGCAGGCGGAGTGAGGCCCTTGTCCACTGCAGCGCTCGGGGAAATTACCCCTTCCCTCTTGGACCACGAAAGGCTCCTTCACCTCTTGTTGTGATCCAAGAAGTTCCCACACCATCCGTCCCCACTCATGTGGAACCCCAAGGATCCTGCCATTGACTCAAGAGGAGACCCGTTTGCCCCTACTCAGATCCAGATGACAGACCCTTTCCCTGCTCCGTCGGGAAAGGTTTCCCGGCGCTGCTCTCGCATCCCAGGAGGAAGCAGTCGCACCAGGAGAGTGGGGAGGAGCATCAGGGTTCAGGCCACCATTCCCCAAGAGCCCAAATGCCTCGTCCACTCCAGATGAACCTGACTGCATGGCACTGCCTCGACTGTCACCAAGAGGCTTGATGCCCGACATACTGGCATGTTTGACAGCCCTGTGGGTCCCAGGACATCAAAAGCAAGCAACATATTCTTGTGTCTGCTCGACGGGGAGCCTGTCACTGCCTCTGCTGCTGGGGAGGCAAGCGGCCATACCTGTCTCCTGGTGAGAAGAGGCCTGACTCTCTTGTGGAAGCTCCAGAGGATCCCCAAGAGCTATGCCAGTACGGATGATAAAAGCTCAGGCTCTGGCCTCAGCACCAGACGAGGACTGAGGACCCGGTGACAACTGGGGAGGAATCCCCAGAGGCACCTGGCAACTGGCACGGAGACTGGCCTCTCCTGAGGCCACAGGGGCGGGTCCCTGGTGTCCCCGTCATAACTTGAGAAGACTCCACTGCAACTCGAGAAAAAAACAGAAGCTTCTCCCCTGCAGGCAGGGTGAGGCCCTTTTCCACTGTGGCGTCTGGAGTAAAATCACCCTTTCCCTCTTGGACCTCGAAAGGCTCCTTCACACCCTTGCTGTGACCGAAGAAGTTTCCCAATCTACCTGTCCTCACTCAAGAGGAAATCCAATGTTCCTGCCGTGACTCAAGCACAGCCCCGTTTGCCCCTGCTCAGCTCCAGATGAGGGTCCTTTTCCCTGCTTCGTCGGGAAATGGTACCCGGCACTCCCCTCACATCCCAAGACGAGGCACTCGCACCAGGAGAGTCTGGAGGAGCATCAGGTGTCTGATCACCATTCCTCAAGACCCCCAAATTCTTTATCCACTCCAGATGAACCTGAATGCCCTGCACTGCCTCCACTGTCACCTTGAGGCTTGACTCCCAACACACTGGCATGTGTGACAGCCCTGGGGTACCTTGAGGACAAGGCCCAGTTCCCTGTGTCCACTCGACGGGGAACCTGACACTGCTGCTGCAGCTGGGGAAGCAAGTGGCCATGCACGTCTCCAGTCGAGATGAGGCCTGACTCCCTGTGGAAGCTCCAGGGGAACCCCAAGACTTATGTCAGCATTGACAAGGAAAGCTCAGGCTCCTGTCTCAGCACCAAACGAGGACTAAGGACCCAGCGACAACTGGGGAGGAATCCCCAGAGGCGCCTGGCAACTCGCACAGAGACTGGCCCTCCCGAGGCCACAGGTGTGGGTCCCAGGGGTCCCCGTCCGTAACCCTCGAGAGGACTCTGCCGCAACTCGGGAGAAAATCCAGAAGCTTCTCCCCTGCAGGCGGGTTGAGGCCCTTGTCCACTGTGGTGTCTTGGGGGAAATTACCCCTTCCCTCTTGGACCTCAAAAGGCTCCTATTCACCCTTGCTGTGACTCAACAAGTTCCCCAGCACACCCATCCCCACTCGAAAGGAACCCCGAAGGTCCCGCCGCGACTGAAGAGGAGCCACGTTTTCCCAAACTCAGCTCCACATGAGAGACCCACTCCCTGCTCCGTCGGGAAAAGTTTTCCGCAGCTCCTCTCACATCCCAAGAGGAGGTGCTCACACGAGGAGAGTCATGAGTAGACTCAGGGTCGGTCCACCATTCCCCAAGACACCCAAATGCCTTGTCCACTCCAGATGAACCTTACTGCCCTGCACTGCCTTGACTGTCACCCCGAGCTCGACTCCCAACATACTGGCAAGTGTGACAGCCGTGGGGTACCTCGAGGTCAAGCCACAGATCCCTGTGTCTGCTGAACGGAAAACCAGACACGGCTGCTGGTGCTGGGGAGCAAAGGGGCTGTGCACGTCTCCAGGGGAGACGAGGCCTGAATCCCCTGTGGGGTCGGCAGGGGAACCCCAAGATCTATGTCAGCACGGGTGAGGCAAGCTCAGGCTCATGCCTCAGCACCAGTCAAGGACTGAGGACCCGAGGACAACTGCGGAGGAATCGCCAGAGGTGCCTCGCAACTCGCATGGAGACTGGATTCTCCTGAGTACACAGGGGCGGGTCTCTTGGGTTCCGACTTAATTGGATAGGACTCCGCTGCAACTCCAGAAAAACCAGAAGCTTCTCCCCATCAGGCGGCATGAGGCCCTTGTCCACTGTGGCATTGGGGGAAATCACCTCTTCCCTCTTGGACCTCGAAAGGCTCCTTCACACGCTTTCTGTGACCCAAGAAGTTCCCCACCTCACACGTCCTTACTCGAGAGGAACCCTGAGGGTCCTGCCGTGACACAAGTGGATCCCCGTTTTCCCCTGCTCAGCTCCAGATGAGGGTCCCTATTCCTGCTCCGTCAGGAAAGGGTTCCTGGCACTCCCCCTTGCATCCCAAGATGAGGCTCTCGCACCAGGAGAGTGGGGAGTAGCATCAGAGATAGGAGACAATTCGCCAGGACCCCCCAAATACCTAGTCCATTCCTGATGAACCTGATGCCCAGCACTTCCTCGACTGTCACCCTGATGCTCGACGCCCAACACACTGGCATTTGTGACAGCCCTGGGGAACCTCGAGGTCAAGGGGAACCCCAAGATCTATGTCAGCACGGGGGAGGTAAGCTCAGGCTCCAGCCTCAGCACCAGAGGAGGACTGAGGACCTGGCGACGACTGGGAAGGAATACCCAGAAGAGCCTGGCAACTGCTACGGAGACTGGCCTCTGCTGAGGCCACAGGGGGCGAGTCACTGGGGACCCGTCATAACTCAAGAGGACCCCGCCACAACACAAGGAAAACCAGAAGCTTCTCCCCTGCAGGCGGGGTGAGGCCTTTGTCCGCTGGGGCATCTCAGGGGTAATCACCTTTCCCTCTTGGACCTCAAAAGGCTCCTTCACCCCCTCAATTTTACCCAAGAATTTTCCTGCCCCACCCGTTCCCACTGGAGGGGGAACCCCGAGGTTCCCACCACGACTCAAGAGAAGACCTGCTTTCCCCTGCTGAGATCCAGATGAGGGTCCCTATCCCTGCTTTGCCGGGAAAGTGTTCCCAGTACTCCCTTAAGCATCTCAATAGAAGGCCTTCGCAGCAGGAGAATAGGGAGGAGCCTCAGGGGTCGGGCCACCCTTCCACAAAACCCCAAATGCCAAGTCTACTCCAGATGAACCTGACTGCCCTGAAATTCCTCTACTGTAACCCTGAGGCTCGACGCCCCGACTCACTAGCACGTGTGACAGCCCTGGGGTACTTCTAGGGCAAGGAACAGATCCCTGTGTCCACTCGACAAGGAACCTGACACTGCTGTTGGTGCTGCAGAGGAAAGCGACCGTGCACGTCTCCAGGTGAGACGAGGCCTGACTCACCTGTGGGGGATCCAGGGGAACCCTGAGTCCTATGTGAGCATGGGCGAGGAAACCTCAGGCTCCAACCTCAGAACCAGACGAAGACTGAGGACCCGGCGATGACTAGGGGAGGAATCCCCAGAGGGGCCTGGCAACTAGCATGGAGACTGGACTCTCCTGAGAGCACAGAGTTGGGTCCCTGGAGTCCCCGTCATAACTCGAGAGCACCCAGCAGCAACACAAGAAAAACCAGAAGCTTCTTCCCTACAGGAGGGGTGAGGCCCTTTTCTGCTGTGGCATCTCAGGAGAAATCACTCCTTCCCTCTTGGAACTCGAAAGGCTCCTTTACCCCTTTGCCGTGATCCAAGAAGTTCCCCACCCCTCTGGTCTCCACACGAGAGGAACACCGAGGGTCCTGCCGCAACTCAAGAGGGAGCCCCGTTTGCCATGACTCAACTCCAGATGAGGGTCCCTTTCCCTGTTCTGTAGGGAAAGGAATCCCAGCGCTCCCCTCACATCCCAAGTGGAGGCGCTCGCACCAGGATGGTCGGGAAGAGCATCAGGTGTTGGGCCACAATTCCTCAAGATCCCCAAATGCCTCGTCCACTCCAGATGAACCTGATTGCCCTAGACTGCCTAGACTGTCGCCTTGATGCTCGATGCTGGACACACTGGCACGTGTGACAGCCCTGGGGTACCTCGAGGGCAAGCCACAGATCCCTGTGTCCACTCGACGGGGATCCTGACACTGCTGCTGCAGCTGGGGAGGCAAGCGGCCATGCATGTCTCCAGGTGAGACGAGGCCTGACTCCCCTGTGGGGGCTCCAGAGGAACCCCAAGACCTATGTCACAACAGGGGAGGAAAGCTCAGGCTCTGGCCTCAGCACCAGACGAGGACTGAGGACCCGGCGACGACTGGGGAGGAATCCCCAGAGGCATCTGGCAACTGGCACGGAGACTGGCCTCTCCTGAGAACACAGGGCCATGTCCCTTTGGTCCCTGTGGTAACTCGAGAGGATCCCGCCATAAGTCAAGAAAAACAAGAAGCTTCTCCCCTGAAGGCGGGGAGAGGCCCTTGTTCACTGCGGCGTCTTGGGGAAATCACCTCTTCCCTCTTGGACTTCAAAAGGCTCCTTCACCCCCTTGCTGTGACCCAAGAATTACCACTCCCCCACCTGTCCCCACTCGAGAGGAACCCCGAAGGTCCCACTGCGACTCAAGAGGAACACCGCTTGCCACTGCTCAGCTCCAGATGAGGGGCCCTTTCCCTGCTCCATTGGGAAATGTTTGCCAGCGCTCCTCTCGCATCCAAGGATGAGGCACTCGCACCAGGAGTGTCGGGAGGAGCCTCAGGGATCGGACCACCATTCCCCAAGACCCCCACATGCCTCGTCCACTTAAGATGAACCTGATTGCCCTGCACTCCCTGGAATGTAACCCCAAGTCTCGACTCCTGACACACTGGCATGTGTGACAGCTCGGCGGTACCTTGAGAGCAAGCCACAGATCCCTTTTTCCGCTCGACCTGGAGCCAGAGACTGCTGCTGCAGCTGGGAGGAAAGTAGCCATGCACGTCTCCAGGCAAGACGAGGACTGACTCCCATGTGGGAGTCCCCACATGGGGAACCCCAACCCTATGTCAGCACAGGAGAGGAAAGCTCAGGCTCTGGCCTCAGCCCAAGACGAGGAATTAGGACCCGGCCACGACTGGGGAGGGATCCTCAGAGGCGTCTCGCAAAAGAACTAAAACTGTCCTCTTGAGGCCACAGGGGCGGGTCCCTGAAGTCCCTGTCGTAACTGGATAGGACTCCGCCGCAACTCGAGAAAAACCAGAAGCTTCTCTACTGCAGGTGGGGTTATGCCCTCATCCATGGCGGGTTTGAGGGGGAAATCACCCCTTCCCTCTTGGACCTCAAATGGCTTCTTCAGACCATTGCTGTGACCCAAGAAGTTCCCCGCCCCACCCGTTCCCACTCAAAGAGAGACCCCGAGGGTCTGCCGCGACTCAAGAGGAGCACCGTTTTCCCCTGCTGAGCTACAGATGAGGGGCCCATTCCCTGCTCAGTCGGTAAAGGGTTCCCGGCACTCACCTCACATCTCAAGAAAAGGCACACACACCAGGAGAGTCAGGAGGAACCTCCAGGAGTCGGGCCACCATTCCCCCAAAACCCCCAAATGCCTCGTCCACTCAAGATGAAAGTGACTGCCCTGCACTGCCTCGGCTGTCACCTGAGATTGACTCCCGAAACACTGGTACGTGTGACATCCTTGGAGTACCTCGAAGGCAAGCCACATCCCTGTGTCTGCTCGACGGGGAGCCAGACACTGATGCATCAACTTGGGAGGAAAGCGGCCGTGCACGTCTCCAGGAGAGACGAAGCCTGACTCTCCTGTAGGGCCCCTTGGGAACCCCAAGACCTATGTCAGCACGGGCGAGCAAGTTCTGGCTCTGGCCTCAGCAAGAGACGAAGACTGAGGACCAGGCGGAGACTGGGGAGGGATCCCCAGAGGCGCCTCCCAACTCGCATGGAGACTGGCCTCTTCTGAGGTTACAGGGGCGGGTCTCTGGGGTCCCGGTTGCAATCCGAGAGGACCCCACCACAACTCAAGAAAAACCAGAAGCTTGTTCCCTGCAGCAGGGTGAGGCCCTTGTCCACTTTGGCATCTCGGGAGAAATCACCCCTTCCCTCTTGGACCTCGAAAGGCTCCTTCACCCCCCTTACTGTGACCCAAGAAGTTCCCTGCCCCACCCATCCCCATTAGAGAGGAATCCTGAGGGTCTCGCCATGACTCAAGAGGATCCCCGCTTTGCCCCTGCTCAGCTCCAGATGAGGGTCTCTTTCCTGCTCCATTAGGAAATGGTTCCCGACGCTGCCCTCGCATACCAAGAGGAGGCACTCGCACCAGGAGAATCAGGAGGAGCATAAGGGGTTGAGCCACCATTTCTCAAGGCCCCCAAATGCTTCATCCACTCCAGATGAACCTGACTGCCCTACACTGACTCGACTGTCACCCTGAGGCTCGACGCCCGACACACTGGCACGTGTGACAGCCCTGGGGTACCTCGAGGGCAAGCCACAGATCCCTGTGTCCACTCGACGGGGTGCCGGACACTGCTGCTGCAGCTGGGGAGGCACGTGGCCATGTCACCTCCAGGAGAGACGAGGGCTGACTCCCCTGTAGGGGCTCCAGAGGAACCACAAGACCTATGTAGCACAGGCACGGAAAGCTCAGGGTCCGGCCTCAACACCAGAGGAGGACTGAGGACCCGGCGACGACTGGGGAGGAATCCCCAGAGGCGCCTGGCAACTGGCACAGAGACTGACCTCTCCTGAGGCCACAGGGGCGGGTTTCTGGGGTCCCCATCATAACTCGAGAGGACCTCGCCAAAACTCCATGAAAACCAGAAGCTTCTCCCCTGCAGGCGGTGTGAGGCCCTTGTCCTCTGAGGCATCTCTCGGGAAATCCTCCCTTCCCCTCTTGGACCTCTAAAGGCTCCTTCACACCCTTGCTGTGACCCAAGAATTTCCCCGCTCCACGAGTGCCCACTTGAGAGGAACTCCCGAGGCTCCTGCCGCGTTTCAAGAGGAGCCCCGTTTTCCCCTGCTCAGCTCCATATGAGGGACCGTTTCCTTGCTCCATCGGAAAAGGGTTCCCGGCACTCACCTCGCATCTCAAGAAAAGGCACATGCACCAGGAGAGTCGGGAGGAAACTCAGGAGTTGGGCCACCATTCCCCAAAACCCCCAAATGTCTCATCCACTCAAGATCAAACTGACTGCCCTGCACTGCCTCGACTGTCACCCCGAGGCTCGATGCCCGACACACTGGCATGTGTGACAGCCCTGGGGTACCTCGAGGGTAAGCCACAGATCCCTGTGTCCGATCGACAGGGAGCCAGTTACTGATGCCTCAACTGGGGCGGAAAACAGCCGTGCACATCTTGAGGCAAGAATGGGCCTGACTCCCCTGTGTGGGCTCCAAGGTAACCCCAAGAAATATGTCAGCCTGGGCGAGGAAAGCTCAGACTCTGGCCTCAGCACCAGACGAGGAATGAGGACCCAGCAACGACTGGGGAGGAATTCCCAGAGGCGCCTCGTAACTCGCACAAGACTGGCCTCTCATGAGGCCACAGGCACCGGTCCCTGGGATCCCGTCGTAACTTAAGACGACTCAGCCACAACTCGAGAAAAACCAGAAGCTTTTCCCCAGCAGGCAAGATGAGGTCCTTGTCCCCTGCGGCACCTTGAAGATATCACCCCTTCCCTCTTGGACCTCGAATGGCTCCCTCACACCCTTGCTGTGACCTAAGAAGTTCCCAACCCCATCAGTCCCCACTCGAGAGAAACCCCACGAATCCCCCGCGACTCAAGAGGAGCCCCGTTTTCCCCTGCTGAGGTCCAGATGTAAGGCCTTTCCCTGCTCCATCGGGAAAGGGTTCCCGGTGCTCCCCTCACATCCCAGTAGGAGGCGCATGCAACAGGAGGGTCGGGATGAGCCTTAGGGGTCAGGCCACTATTCCCCAAGATCTCTAAATGTCTCGTCCACTCCAAATGAACCTAACTGCCCTACAGTGCCTCGACAATGACCCTGAGGCCCGACTCCGGACACACTGGCACATGTGACAGCTTTGGGGTATGTCAAGGGCAAGCCACAGATCCCTGTGTCCGCTCGATGGGGAGCCAGACACTGATGCATCCACTGGGGAGGAAAGCAGCTGTGCACGACTCCAGGAGGGGAAGAGGCCTGACTCCTCTGTGGGGGCTCCAGGGGAACCACAAGAACTATGTCAGCCGGGGCGAGGAAAGCTCAGGCTCCGGCCTCAGCCCCAGACAATGACTGATGACCCAGCGACGACTGGGGAGGAATCCCCAGAGGCGTCTCGCAAAAGGAACAAAAAGAGTCCTGTCCTGAGGCCACAGGGGCGGGTCCCTGACGTCCCCGTCATAACTCGAAAGGACCACACTGCAACTCGAGAAAAACCAGAAGTTTCTCCCCTGTAGGCGGAGTGAGGCCTTTGTCCGCTGTGGCGTCTCAGGGGAAATCACCCCTTCCCTCTTGGGACTCAAAGGGATCTTTCCCACCCTTGCTGTGACCCAGGAAGTTCCCCTACCCACCCGTCCCCACTCGAGAGGAACACGGAGGGCCTTCCGCAACTCATGAGGAGCCCCGATTTTCCCTGCTGAGCTCCAGATGAGGAGCCCTGTCATTGCTTGATCGGGAAAGGGTTCCCGGCACTTCCTCGCCTCCCTAGAGGAGGCACTCCCACCAGGAGAGTCGGGAGGAGCCTCAGGGTTAGGGGCCACCATTCCCCCAAATCCGCAAATGCCTCGTCCGCTCCAGATGAACCTGACTGACGTGCACTGCTTTGACTGTTACCCTGAGGCAGGACTCCCGACAAACTGGCAAGAGTGACAGCCCTGGGGTATCTTGAGGGAAAGCCACAGATCCCTATGTCTGCTTGACAAGGAGCCGGACACTGCTGCTGCAGCTGGGAGGCAAGTGGCCGTGCACGTCTCCAGGCGAGATGAGGCCTGACTCTCCTGTCGGGGCTCCAAGGAAACCCAAGAACTATGTTAGCACTGTCGAGGAATGCTCAGGCTCCGGCCTCAGCACCAGACGAGGACTGAAGACCCGGTAATGACTGGTAAGGTATCGCCAGAGGTGCCTGGCAACTGGCGGGAAGACTGGCCTCTCCTGAGTCCACAGGGGCGGGTCCCTGAGGTCTCCATTGTAACTGGAGTGGACCATGCCGCAACCTCGAGAAAAACCAGAAGCTTCTCCCCTGCAGGCAGGGTGAGACCCTTGACCGCTGTGGCGTCTCGGGGAAAATCACCCCTTCCTCGTGGACCTCAAAATGCTCCTTCACACCCTTGCTGTTACCCAAGAAGTTCCCCGCCCTACCAGTCTCCACTTGAGAGGAACCCTGAGGGTCCTGTCGCGACTCAAGAGGAGCCCCAATTGCTCCTGCTTAGCTTCCGATGAAGTTCTCTTTCCCTGCTCCGTCGGGAAAGGGTTCCCGGTGCTCCCCTCGGATCCCAAGAGGAGGCATTCGCACCAGGAGAGTCAGAAGGAGCATAAGGGGTCGGGCCACATTCTCCAAGGCCTCCAGAAGCCTCATCCATGCCAGATGAACCTGACTGCCCTGCACTGCCTCGACTGTCACACAGAGGCTGGACACACGACACAATGGCAGGTGTGACAACCCTGGAGTACCTCGAGGGCAAGTCACAGATCCCTATGTTGGCTGGACGAAGAGCCTGACACTGCTGCTGCAGCTGGGGAAGCAAGTGGCTGTGCCCGTCTCCAGGGAAGACGAGGCGTGACACCCCTGTGGGAGCTCCAGGGGAACTCCAAGACCTATGTCAGCACGAATGAGGCAAGCTCAGGCTCCGGCCTCAGCACCAGACGAGGACTGAGTTCCCGGTAACAACTTGGGCAGTATCCACAGAGGCGCCTCGCAACTCCCATGGAGACTGGCCTCTCTTGAAGCCACAGGCTCGGGTACCTGGGGTCCCCATCTTAACTCGAGAGGACCCACCGCAACTCGAGAAAAACCAGATGCTTCTCTTCTGCAGGCAGGTTTATGCCCTTGTCCGCTGCGGCGTCTCAGGGAAAATCAACCCTTACTTCTTGGACCTCGAACGGCTCCTTCACACCCTTACTGTGACCCAAGAAGTTCCCCGACCCACCCGTCCCCACTCGAAAGGAACCCAGAGGGCCTTCCGCAACTCATGAGGAGCCTCAATTTCCCTGCTGAGCTCCAGATGAGGAGCCCTTTCATTGCTCAATCGGGAAAGGGTTCCCGGCACTCCCCTCGCCTCCCTAGAGGAGGCAATCCCACCAGGAGAGTCGGGAGGAACCTCAGGGGTTGGGCCAACATTCCCCAAGACCCTCAAATGCCTCATCATCTCAAGATGAACCTGACTGCACTGCACTGACTCGACTGTCACTCCGAGATCGATTCCCGACACACTGGCACTTGTGACAGCCCTGGGTTACCTCGAGGGCAAGCCACAGTCCCTGTGTCAGCTCAATGGGGAGCCTGACATTGATGCTGCAGCTGGAGAGGCAAGTGGCCGTGCACATAACCAGGCGACATGAAGCCTGACTCCCCAGTGGGGGGCTCCAGGGGAATCCCAAGTCCTATGTCAGTACAGGTGAGGGAAGCTCAGGCTGCGGACTCAGCACCAGACAAGGATTGAGTACCCAGCGACGCCTGAGGAGGAATCCTCAGAGGCGCCTGGCACCTGGCATGGCGACTGGCCTCCCCTGCTACGTCTGGAAAGGTTCCCGGCGCTCCTCTCGCATCCCAGGAAGAGGCTTTCACCCCAGGAAACTCGGGACGAGCATCAGGGGTAGGGCCACCATTTTGAAGACCCCCCAATGCCTCATCCATTCCAGATGAACCTGACTGCCCTGCACTGCCTAGACTGTCAGCCCGAGGCTCAATGCCTGACACACTGGCACATGTGACAGCCCTGGGGTACCACGAGGGCAAGAAACAGGTTCCTATATCCGTACGACTGGAAGCCTGATACTGCTGGTGAAGCTGTGGAGGCAAGCAGCAGTGCACGTCTCCAGGAGAGACGAGGCCTGACTCCCCTGTGGGGTCTCCATGGGAACCCCAAGATTTATGCCAGCATGAGCGAGGAAAGCTCAGGCACTGGCCTCAGCACCAAACGAGGACTGAGGACCCAGTGATGACTGGGGAGGAATCCCCAGAGGCGCATGGCAACTGGCACGGAGACTGGCCTCTCCTGAGGCCACAGGGGCGGGTCCATGGGCTGCACATCATAACTCGAGAAACCCCGCCACAACTCAAGAAAAACCAGAAGTTTCTCCCTTGCAAGCAAGGTGAGGCCCTTGTCCTCTGAGGCATCTAGGGGAAATCACCCTTACCTCTTTGACCTCGAAAGGCTCCTTCACATACTTGCTGTGACCCAAGAAGTTCCCGCCCCACCAGTCCCCATTCGAGAGGAACCCCGATGGTCCTGCTGAAACTCAAGAGCAGCCCTGTTTGCCCCTGTTGAGCTCCAGATGTTTGTCCCTTTCCCTGCTCATCGGGAAAGGGGTCCTGCACTCCCCTCTCATTCCAAGAACAGCCGCTTGCACCATGAGAGTCGGGAGGAGCATCAGGGTTCTGGCCACCATTCCTCAAGATCCCCAAATGTCTCCCCCCTTCAGATGAACCTGTGTGCCCTACACTGCCTCGACTGTCACACTGAGGCTCGACGTCTGACACACTGGCATGATGACTGTCCTGGGTAGTGCCTCGAGGTCAAGTCACAGATCCCTGTGTCTGCTTGATGGGAGACTTACACTGCTGCTGCAGCTGGAGAGGCAAGCGGCCATGCACGTCTCGGAGGCTAAACGATACCTGACTCCCCAGTGGCAGCCAAAGTGGAACCCCAAGTCTTATGTCAGTACGGGCGAGAAAAGCTCAAGCAGCGGCCTCAGCACCAGATAAGGACTGAGAGCCCGGTGACGCCTGAGGAGGAAACCCCAGAGGCGCCTGGCAACTGGCATGGAGACTGGCCTCCCTTGAGGCCACAGGGGCGGGTTCCCTGGGTCCCCATCGTAACTCGAGAGGATCCTAACAAATCTAGTGAAAAACCAGAACCTTCTCCACTGCAGGTGAAATGAGGACCTTGTCAGCTTCATCGTCTCGTGGGAAATCACCCCTTCCCTCTTGGATCTCGGAAGGCTACTTCATACCCTAGCTGAAACCATAGAAGTTCCCTTCCCCTCCCGTCCCCATTTGGGATGAATTCCGTCGGTCCCACCGTGACTCAAGAAGAGCCCCGTTTGCCACTGCTCAGCTCCAGATGATTGTCCCTTTCCCTGATCCTTTGGGAAAGGGTTCCAGGCGCTCCCTCACATCCCAAGTGGAGCGGTTCCCACCAGGAGAGTCAAGTAGAGCATCAGGGGTCGGGCCACAATTCCCAAATCCCCCAATGTCTCGTCCACTCCAGGTGAACCTGAATGCCCTGCACTGCGTCTACTGTCACCTCGAGACTGGAAGCCTGAGACACTGGCAAGTGTGACAGCCCTGGGAAGTACATCTAGGGCAAGACACAGATACCTGTGTCCGCTCAAAGGGGAGCCTGACACTGCTGCTGCAGCCGGGGAGGCAAGAGGCCATGCAAGTCTCCAGGCGAGCCGAGGCCTGACTCCCCTGTGGGGGCTCCAGGGAACCCCAAGGGGTATGGCAGCACAGGCGAGGAAAGGTCAGGCACCAACCTCAGCACTAGATGAGGACTGAGGACCCAGCGACGACTGGGGGAGGAATCACCAGAGGCGTCTGGATACTGGAACGGAGACTGCCCACAACAGAGGCCACAGGGGTGGGTCCCTGGGTTGTCCATCGTAACTCCATAGGTCCCCCTGACAACTCGAGTAAAACCAAAAGCTTCTCCACTGGAGGGGGTGAGGGCCCTTGTCCGCTGGGGCATCTTGAGGGAAATTACCCTTCCCTCATGGACCTCTTAAGGCCCCTTCACACCCTTGATGTGACCCAAGAACTGCCCCGCCCCAACCGTCCCCACTGTAGAGGAACTGCGAGGGTCCCACCGCGACTGAAGAGGAGCTCCCTTTCCACATGCTAGTTCCAGAAAAGGGTCTCTTTAACTGCTCTGTTGAGAAAGGGTTCCCCGAACTCCCTGGCATCCCAACAGGAGGCACTCCCACCAGGACAGTTGGGAGGAACATCAGGGGTCTTGCCACCATTCCCCCAGACCACCAAATACCTCGTTCACTACAGGTGAACCTGACTGCCCTACACGTGTTGACTGTCACCCCAAGGATCGACGCCCAACACACTGGCACGTGTGACAGCCCTGGGGTACCTCGAGCAAAAGCCACATATCCCTGTGTCCTCTCGACGGTGAGCCTGACACTGCTGCTGCTGTGAAAGGAAAGCAGCCTTGCATGCCTCCAGGCGAGACGTGGCCTAACTCCCTGAGGGGATCCAGGTGAACCCCAAGACCTATGTCAGCCTGGGAGAGGAAAGCTCAAGCTCAGGCCTCAGCACCAGACGTGGACTGAGGACCCGGCGACCACTGAGGAGGTATCCCCAGAGGCTCCTGGCAACTGGCACGGAAACTGGCCTCTGCTGAGGCCACAGGGGCAGTTCCTGGGGTTCTCATCCTAACTCGATAGGACCCTGCTGTAACTCGAGGAAAACCAGAAGCCTCTCTGCTGCAGGTGGCCTGAGGCCCTTATCCACTGTGATGTCTCGGGGAAATCACTCCTTCCCTCTTGGACCTCGAAAGGGTCCTTCACACCCCTGGGTGTGATCCAAGAAGTTCCCCGCCCCACCCATCCCCACATGAGATGTACCCCGAGGGTCCCGCTGCGACTCAAGAGAAAACCCGTTTGCCCATGCTCAGCTCAAGATAAGGGTCCCTTTCGCTGCTACGACTGGAAAGGTTTCCCGGCGCTCCTCTCGCATCCCAGGAAGAGGCGCTTGCCCCAGGAAACTCGGGACGAGCATCAGGGGTAGGGCCACCATTCTGAAGACCCCCAATGCCTTGTCCATTCCAGATGAACCTGACTGCCCTGCACTGCCTAGACGTTCAGCCTGAGGCTCAATGCCCGACACACTGGCACGTGTGACAGCAATGGGTTACCTCAAGTGCAAGCAATAGGTTCCTATATCCATACGACTGGAAGCCTGATATTTCTGGTGAAGCTGTGGAGGCAAGCAGCAGAGCATGTCTCCAGGAGAGACGAGGCCTGACTCCCCTGTGGGGTCTCCATGGGAACCCCAAGATTTATGTCAGCTTGGGCGAGGAAAGCTCAGGCACCGGCCTCAGCACCAGACGAGGACTTAGGACCCGGCGAAGACTGGGGAGGAATCCTCAGAGGTGCATGGCAACTGGCACGGAGACTGGCCTCTCCTGAGGCCACAGGGGCGGGTCCATGGGCTGCACATCATAACTCGAGAAACCCTGCCACAACTCAAGAAAAACCAGAAGCTTCTGCCTTGCAAGCAGGGTGAGGCCCTTGTCCCCTGAGGCATCTAGGGGAAATCACCCTTACCTCTTTGACCTTGAAAGTCTCCTTCACATACTTGCTGTGACCCAAGAAGTTCCCGCCCCATCAGTCCCCATTCGAGAGGAACCCCGATGGTCCTGCTGCAACTCAAGAGGAGCCCTGTTTGCCCCTGCTGAGCTCCAGATGTTTGTCCCTTTCTCTGCTTGTCAGGAAAGGGTTCCCTGCACTCCCCTCTCATCCCAAGAACAGCCGCTCGCACCATGAGAGTCGGGAGGGAGCATCAGGGTTCGGGCCACCATTCCTCAAGATCCCCAAATGTCTCCTCCACTCCAGATGAACCTGTGTGCCCTACACTGCCTCGACTGTCACACTGAGGCTCGACGTCTGACACACTGACTCGATGACTGCCCTAGGTTGTGCCTCGAGGTCAAGTCACAGATCCCTTTGTCTGCTCGGACGGGAGCCTAACCCTGCTGCTGCAGCTGGAGAGGCAAGCGGCCGTGCAGGTCTCGAGGCTAAACGATACCTGACTCCCCAGTGGCGGCTAAAGTGGAACCCCAATTCTTATGTCAGTACGAGCGAGGAAAGCTCAAGCTGCGGCCTCAGCACCAGACAAGGACTGAGTACCTGGCGACGCCTGAAAGTGATCCCCAGAGGTGCCTGGCAACTTGCATGGAGACTGGCCTCCCCTGAGGCCACAGGGGCGGGTTCCCTGGGGTCCCAGTCATAACTCGAGAGGACCCCAACACATCTAGAGAAAAATCAGTACCTTCTCCACTGCAGGTGGAATGAGGACCTTGTCAGCTTCGTCATCTCGTGGGAAATCACCTCTTCCCTCTTGGACCTTGGAAGGCTCCTTCATACCCTTGCTGTGCCCAAAGAAGTTCCCTGCCCCTCCCGTCCCCATTTGGACGAATTCTGACGGTCCCACCATGACTCAAGAGGAGCCCCGTTTGCCACTGCTCAGCTCCAGATGATTGTCCCTTTCACTGCTCCTTTGGGAAAGGGTTCCGGGCGCTCCCCTCACATCCTAAGTGGAGCCGTTCCCACCAGAAGAGTCGAGAGGAGCATCAGGGGTCGGGCCACAATTCACGAATACCCCAATGTCTCGTCCACTCCCGGTGAACCTGAATGCCCTGCACTGCATCGACTGTCATACCGAGCCTCGTAGCCTGAGACAATGGCATGTGTGACAGCCCTGGAAAGTACATCTAGGGCAAGACACAGATACCTATGTCTTTTCAAAGGGGAGCCTGACACTGCTGCTGCAGCCAGGGAGGCAAGAGGCCATGCAAGTCTCCAGGCGAGACGAAGCCTGACTCCCCTGTGGGGGGCTCCAGGGGAACCCCAAGAGGTATGGCAGCACAGGCGAGGAAAGCTCAGGCTCCGACCTCAGCACTAGATGAGGACTGAGGGACCCAGCGACGACTGGGGAGGAATCACCAGAGGCGTCTGGATACTGGAACGGAGACTGCCCACAACAGAGGCCACAGGGGTGGGTCCCTGGGTTGCCCGTCATAACTCCATAGGTCCTCCCGGCAACTCGAGTAAAACCAGAAGCTTCTCCACTGGAGGGGGGTGAGGCCCTTGTCTGCTGGGGCATCTCGAGGGAAATTATCCCTTCCCTCGTGGATCTCATAAGGCCCCTTCACACCCTTGATGTGACCCACGAACTTCCCCCGCCCCACCCGTCCCCACTGGAGAGGAACCCTGAGGGTCCCACCGCTACTGAAGAGGTGCTCCCTTTCCACATGCTAGCTCCAGAGAAGGGTCCCTTTAACTGCTCTGTTGGGAAAGGGTTCCCGGCACTCCCTGGCATCCCAACAGGAGACACTCCCACCAGGACAGTCGGGAGGAGCATCAGGGGTCTTGCCACCATTCCCCCAGACCCCCAAATACCTCATTCACTCCAGGTGAACCTGACTGCCCTGCACGTGTCGACTGTCACCCCAAGGATCGATGCCCAACACACTGGCACGTGTGACAGCCCTGGGGGTACCTCGAGCAAAAGCCACATATCCCTGTGTCGGCTCGATGGTGAGCCTGACACTGCTGCTGCTTCTGGAGAGGAAAACGTCCTTGCATGTCTCCAGGCGGAGATGTGGCCTAACTCCCTGTGGGGGATCCAGGTGAACCCCAAGATGTATGTCAGCCCGGGAGAGAAAGCTCAGGCTCAGGCCTCAGCGCCAGACGTGGACTGAGGACCCGGCGATGATTGGGGAGGATTCCCCAGAGGTGCATGGCAACTGGTACGGAGACTGGCCTCTCCTGAGGCCACAGGGTCAGGTCCCTGCGGTCTCCGTCATAACTCGAGTGGACCAGCCGCAACTCGAGAAAAACCAGAAGCTTTTTCCTGCAGGCGGCATGAGGCCCTTTTCCGCTGTGGCGTCTGGGGGAAATCACCCCTTCCCCTCTTGAACCTCGAAAGCGTACTTCACATTCTTGCTGCTGACCCAAGAAGTTCCCGCCACACCAGTCCTCATTCGGAGAGGAACCCAGATGGTCCTGCTGCATCTCAAGAGGAGCCCGTTTGACACTCCTCAGCTCCAGATATTTGTCCCATTCCCTAATCGTCGGTAAAGGGGTCCCAGCGCTGCCCTTGTATCCCAAGGACAGCCGGTCGCACGATGAGAGTCAGGAGGAACATCAGGGTTCGTGCCACCATTCCTCAAGATCCCCAAATGTCTCCTCCACTCCAGATGAACCTGACTGCCCTACACTGCCTCGACTGTCACACTGAGGCTCAACGCCTGACACACTGGCACGTGTGACAGCCCTGGGTTGTACCTCCAGGTCAAGACACATATCCCTGTGTTCTCTCCACGGGGAAACTTACATTGCTGCTGCAGCTGGGGAGGCAAGCGGCCGTGCACGTCTCAAGGCTAAACGAGACCTGACTCCTTGTGGCAGCTAAAATGAGAATCCCAAGACGTTTGTCAGCACGGGCGAGGAAACCTCAGGCTCCGGCCTCTGCACCAGACGAAACGTGAGGATGCGCCGAAGACTGGGGAGGAATCCCCCAGAAGCGCCTGGCAACTGGCATGGAGACTGGACACTCCTGAGGCCACAGGGCTGGTTTCAGGGGTCCCCATCGTAACTCGAGAGGACCCTGCCGCAACTCGAGAAAAACCAGATGCTTCTCCCCTGCAGGCGTGGTGAGGCCCTTGTCTGCTGCGGCTTCTCGGGTGAAATCACCCCTTTCCTCTTTGACCACGAATGGCTCATTCACCCCCTTGCTGTGACCCAAGAAGTTCCCCGACCTACCCGTCCCCACTCGAGAGGAACCCCGAGGGTCCTGTAGAGACTCAAGAGGAGGCCCGTTTGCCCTTGCTCAGCTCCAGATGAGGGTCCATTTCCCTGCACCGTCGGGAAAGGTTTCCCTGCACTGCCCTCATATCCCAAGAGGAGGCACTCGCACCAGGAGAGTCAGGAGGAGCATGAGGGTCATGCCATCATTCCCCAAGTCCCCAAATGCCTAGTCCACTCCACTGGACCCTGACTGCCCTTCACTGCCTCTACTGTCACCCCAACACTCGACCCCAGACACACTGGCATGTGTGACAGCTCTAGGGTACCTCGAGGGCAAGCCACAAATTCGTGTGTCTTCTCGACGGGAAGCCTGACACTGCTGCTGCAGCTGGGGAGGCATGCGGTCGAGCATGTCTCCAAGTGAGACGAGGCCTGTCTCCTCTGTGGGGCCCCAGGGATACCCCAAGACCTACATCAGGTCGGTCGAGGAAAGCTCAGGCTCCAGCCTCAGCACAAGTTGAGGACAGAGCACCCGGCAATGATTGGGGAGAAATCCCCAGAGGCGCCTGTCAACTGGCACAGAGACTGGCCTCTCCTGATGCCACAGGGGGCGGGTCCATGGGCTGCACATCATAACTCGAGAAACCCCGCCACAACTCAAGAAAAACCAGAAGCTTCTCCCTTGCAAGCAGGGTGAGGCCCTTGTCCCCTGCGGCATCTAGGGGGAAATCACCCCTTACCTCTTTGACCTCGAAAGGCTCCTTCACATACTTGCTGTGACCCAAGAAGTTCCCCGCTCTACCAGTCCCCATTCGAGAGGAACCCCTATCATCCTGCTGTGACTCAAGAGGAGTCCCCCTTGCCCCTGCTCAGCTCCAGATTTTTGTCCTATTTCCTAATCGTAGGGATAGGGGTCCCAATGCTGCCCTTGCATCCCAAGAATAGCAGTTCACACCATGAGAGTCAGGAGGAACATCTGGGTTCGTGCCACCATTCCTCAAGATCCCCAAAGGTCTCCCTCCACTTCAGATGAACCTGACTGCCTTACACTGCCTCGACTGTCACACTGAGGCTCGACGTCTGACACACTGGCACGATGACTGTCCTGGGTAGTGCCTCGAGGTCAAGTCACAGATCCCTGTGTCTGCTTGATGGGAGACTTACACTGCTGCTGCAGCTGGAGAGGCAAGCTGCCATGCACGTCTTGAAGCTAAACGAGACCTGACTCCCTGTGGTGGTAAACAGGAACCGCAAGACCTTTGTCAGCAACAGCGAGGAAAGCTCAGGCTCCGGTCTCAGCAATAGGTGAGAACAAAGTACCCGTCCGAAGACTGAGGAGGAATTCCCAAAGGCGCCTGGAAACTGGCATGGATACTGGCCTCTCCTGAGGCCACAGGGCAGGTTCCGGGGTTCCCGTTGTAACTCGAGGGTATCCCGCCGTAACTCGGAGAAAAACCGGAAACTTAAACGCTGCAGGCGGGTTGATGCCCTTGTCCGCTGTGGTGTCTAGGGTGAAATCACCCCTTCCCTCTAGGACTTCGAAAGGCTCATTCACACCCTTGCTGTGATCGAAGAAGTACCCCGCCTTGCCCTTCCCCACTCGGGAGAGGAACACCGTGGGTCCTGTCGTGACTCAAGAGCAGTTTCTTTGCGCCTGCTCAGCTCCAGATGAGGGTCCTTTTCCCTTCTCCTTTGAAAAAGGTTTTCCGACACTCCCCCTCACATCCCAAGGGGAGACACTCGCACCAGGAGAGTCGGGAGGAGCATCAAGGGTCAGTCCAGCAGCCCCCAAGACCCCAAATGTCTCGTCCACTCCAGCGGACCCTGACTGCCCTGAACTGCCTCGATTGTCAGCCGACACTAGACGCCAGACACACTGGCACATGTGACAGCCCTCGGGGACCTCGAGGGCAAGCCACAAATTCCTGTGTCCGCTCGACGAGAAACATGAAACTGCTGCTACAGCTGGGGAGGCAATCGGCCTTGCAGGTCTCCAGGCGAGACGAGGCCTGTCTCCTCTGTGGGAGAATCAGGGTACCACAAGACCTACATCAGGACGGTCGAGGAAAGCTCAGGCTCCGTGCTCAGCACAAGATGAGGACTGAAAATCTGGTGACGATTGGGGAGGAATCCCCAGAGGCGCCTGGAAATTGGCTCAGAGACTGGCCTCTCCTGAGGCCACAAGGGCGGAGTCCCTGGGGTCCCCTTCATAACTTGAAAGGACCTGGCCACAACTTGAGAAAAACCAGAAGATTCTTCCCTACAGGTGGGGTGAGGACCTTGTCCGCAGTGGTGTCTCGGGGAAATCAGTCCTTCTCTCTTGGACCTTAAAGGTGTGGGAGACTAGCTGCCAATAGAGACCACCAGTCAGAGTTCAGAGAAAAGCAGTTTATTGGCAATTTCGGATCTGGGCCCACACCAAGCCAATCGAAGGTGGGGAGCCCCAAACACCCGCTTTGGAAGCCTTTTATCCTATTGTGCAGGGGAGGAGGGGGAGGCTACTCGGCAGCGCATGATTGGTGGGCAGGCAGGTAAGGTTTATGTAACTATTGGTGACAATTTGCAGTTAGATTGGTGGGCAGGTAGGTAAGGTTTATGTAACTGTTGGTGACAATTTGCAGTTAGTGTCAAGTCCCTGTTTCCTAGAGCTAGATCCTGTTTCTTAGGTTGCAGGGCAAACATTGCAGTGACACACCTGGTATCCATTGTTCCCTTTAAAATTTGGGGGCTTTCCGTTCCAGTAAAGCTGACCTAGTATTCAACTCCCTGGGAAACATTTTAAAACATTTTACTTCCTTCTTCAAAAGGGTCGTTCGACTTCTTGGGGTGACCCAAGAAGTTCCCCGCTCCACCCGTCCCCACTAGAGAGGAAAACCGAGGGTCCTGCTAAGACTCAAAAGGAGCCCCGTTAGCTCCTGCTGAGTTCCAGATGAGGGTCCCTTTCCTGCTCTGTCGGGTAAGGGTTCCCAGCGCTCATCTCACATCACAACAGGAGACACTCGCACCAGGACACTCAGGAGGAGCATCAGGGGTCTGGCCACCATTTCCCAAGACCCCCATATGCCTCGTTCACTCCAGATGAACCCGACTGGCCTGCACTGCACCGACTGTCACCCCAAGGATCGATGCCCAACACACTGGCACGTATGACAGCCCTGGGGTACTTCGGAGCAAAAGCCACATATCCTTGTGTCCTATGAGTCCCTGTGCATGTCTCCAGGCGAGACTAGGGCCTAACTCCCTGTGGGGGATCCAGGGGAAACCCAAGACCTATGTCAGCATGGGCGAGGAAAGCTCAGACTCAGGCCTCAGCACC
Source organism: Nanger dama (assembly GCA_917880005.1). Lineage (NCBI taxonomy): Eukaryota > Metazoa > Chordata > Mammalia > Artiodactyla > Bovidae > Nanger > Nanger dama. The sequence goes on from CAKJTW010000071.1 coordinate 128,006, forward strand.
AGACGATGACTGAGGACCCGGCAATGACAGGGGAAGATTCCCCAGAGGCGCCTGGCAAATGGCACTGAGACTGGCCTCTCCTGAGTCCACAGGGGCGCATCTCTGTGGTCCCTGTGGTAACTGGAGAGGACTGGCCACACCTCGAGAAATACCATAAGCTGCTTTCCTGCAAGCGGCGTCTAGGGGGAAATCACCCCTTCCCCTTGGACCTCAAAAGGTTCCTTCACACCCTGGTTGTGACCCAAGAAGTTCCCCGCCCCACCAGTTCCCAACGAGATGAACCCTGAGGGTCCCGCTGAGACTCAAGAGAAGCCCTGTTTGCCCATGCTCTGCTGAAGATGAAGGTCCCTTTCCCCGCTACATCTGGAAAGGTTTCCGGGCGCTTCTCTCACATCCCAGGAAGAAGCGCTCGCCCCAGAAAACTCGGGAGGACCATCAGGGGCAGGGCCACCATTCTGAAGACGCCCAAATGCCTCGTCCATTCCATATGAATCTAACTGCCCTTCACTGCCTAGACTGTGAGCCCGAGGCTCAATGCCCGACACACTGGCACGTGTGACAGCCCTGGGGTACCTCGGCGCAAGCCATAGATCCCTGTATCCGCTCGACTGGAAACCTGACACTGTTGGTGAAGCTGTGGAGGCAAGCAGCAGTGCACGTCTCCAGGCGAGACGAGGCTTGACTCCCTTAAGGGAACTCCATGGGAATCCCAAGATTTATGTCAGCATGGGCGAGGAAAGCTCAGGCACCGGCCTCAGCACCAGACAAGGACTGAAGGACCCGGTGATGACTGGGGAGGAATCCCTGGAAGTGCATGGCAACTGGCACGGAAACTGGCCTCTCCTGAGGCCACAGGGGGCGGGCCCATGGGCTCCCCATCATAACTCGAAAAACCCTGCCACAACTCAAGAAAACCAGAAGCTTCTCCCTTGTAAGCGGGGTGAGGCCCTTGTCCCCTACACGTCTCGGGGAAATCACCCCTTACCTCTTTGACCTCGAAAGGCTCCTTCACATTCTTTCTGTGACCCAAGAAGTTCCCGCCCCACCAGTCCCCATTCGAGAGGAACCCAGATGGTCCTGCTATGAATCACGAGGAGCCCCGTTTGCCCCTGCTGAGCTCCAGATGTTTGTCCCTTTCCCTGCTCGTCCGGAAAGGGGTCCCTGCGCTCCTCTCACATCCCAAGAACAGCCGCTTGCACCATGAGAGTCGGGAGGAGCATCAGGGTTCGGGCCACCATTCCTCAAGATCCCCAAATGTCTCCTCCACTCCAGATTAACCTGACTGCCTTACACTGCCTCGACTGTCACACCGAGGCTTGACGCCTGACACACTGGCACATGTGACAGCCCTGGGTAGTACCTCGAGATCAAGTCACAGATCCCTGTGTCCGCTCGATTGGGAGCCTTACACTGCTGCTGCAGCTGGGGAGGAAAGTGGTTGTGCCTCGTCTCAAGGCTAAACGAGACCGGACTCCCCTGTGGCGACTAAACAGGAACCCCAAGACATTTGTCAGCACGGGCGAGGAAAGCTCAGACTCCAGCCTCAGCAACAGACGAGAACAAAGTACCCATCGAGGACTGAGGAGCAATTTGCAGAGGCCCCTGGAAACTGGCACAGATACTGGCCTCTCCTGAGGCCACATGGCGTGTCCCTGGGTTTCCTGTCATAAATCGAGAGGACCCCGCCATAACACGAGAAAAACCAGAAGCTTAAACCCTGAAGGCGGGCTGAGGCCCTTTTCCCCTGTGGTGGCTTGGGGGAAATCACCCCTTCCCTCTAGGACCTCGAAAGGCTCATTCACACCTGTGCTGTGATCCAAGAATTTTCCCGCCCCATCCTTCCCCACTCGAGAGGAACCGCAAGGGTCCCGTTGCAACTCAAGAGGAGCCCCGTTTGCCCCTGCTCAGCTCCACATGAGGGCCCCTTTCCCTGCTACGTCGGAAATGGTTTCTCGGTGCTCCCCTCGCATCTCAGGAGGAGGCGTTCACACCAGGAGAGTAAGGAGAAGCATCAGGGGTCAGGTCACCATTCCTCAAGATCCCCAAATGCCTCATCCACTACAAATGAACCTGACTGCCCTGCCCTGCCTCAACTGTCATCCCGCGGCTCGACGCCCGACACACTGACATGTGTGACAGCCCTGATGTACCTCGAGGAAAAGCCTCATATCCCTGTGTCCACAGGATGGGGGAGTGTTACAATGCTGCTCGAGCTACGGAGGCAAGCGGCTGTGCATGTCTCCAAGGGAGACGAGGCCTGACTCCCCTGTGGGGGCTACAGGAAACCCCAGGACCTAGGTCAGCACGGGCGAGGAAAGCTCACGTTCTGTCCTCATCACCAGATGAGGATTTCAAACCCGGCCGTGACTGGGGAGGTATCCCCTGAAGCGCCTGACAACTGGCACGGGAGACTAGCCTCTCCTGAGGCCACAGGTTTTGGTTCCTGAGGCCACAGGTTTTGGTCCCTGTGGTCCCCATCGTAACTAGAGAGGACCCTGCCGCAACTCGAGAAAAAAAAAAAAGAAACTTCTACCCTGCAGGCGGAGTGACGCCCTTGTCTGCTGCGTCATCTCGGAGGAAATCACCCCTTCCGTCTTGGACATCAATAGGCTCCTACTGCCCCTTGCAGTGACCCAAGATGTTCCCCGCCCTACCCGTCCCCACTCGAGAGGAAACCCAAGGGTTCCGCCACGATTCAAGAGGAGCCTTATTTGCCTCTGCTCAGCTTCAGATGAGGGTTCCTTTCCCTGCTCCATCGAGAAAGGGTTCCTGCCCCCCCACACCTCAAGCAGAGGCGCTCACACCAGGAGAGTTGGGAGGAGCATCAGGGGTTGGGCCACCATTCCCCAAGACCCCCAAATTCTTCCTCCATTCCAGATGAACCTGACGGCCCTGCACTGCCTCCACTGTCACCCCAAGGCTTGACGCTCGACACACTGGCAAGTGTGACAGAACTGGGGTACCTCGAGGGCAAGCCACAGAAACCTATGTCCGCTCAAAAGGGAGCCTGACACTGCTGCTGCAACTGGGGAGGCAAGAGGCCATGCAAATCTCCAGGAGAGACGAGGCCTGACTCCTCTGTGGGGGATCCAGGAGAACCTCAAGACCTATGTCAGCACGGGTGAGGAAAGCTCAGGCTCAGACCTCAGCACCAGACGTGGACTGAGGATCCGGTGATGACTGGTGAGGAATCCCCAGAGGCGCCTGGCAACTGGCACTGAGACTGGCCTCCCCTGAGTCCACAGGGGCGGATCCCTGTGGTCGCCATCATAACTTGAGAACCGGCTGCAACTCGAGAAACACCAGAAGCTTCTTTCCTGCAGGCGGCATCTCGGGGAAATCAACCCTTCTCTTTTGGACCTCAAAAGGGTCGTTCACCTTCTTGCTGTGACCCAAGATGTTCCCCGCCCCCACCCGTCCCCAAGCAAGAGGAACACCGAGGGTCCTGCAAAAACTCAAAAGGAGCCCCGTTAGCCCCTGCTGAGCTCCAGATGACGGTCCCTTTCCTGCTCTGTTGGGAAAGGGTTCCCAGCGCTCCCCTCATATCCCAATAGGAGACACTCGCACCAGGACACTTGGGAGGAGCATGAGGGTTCTTGCCGCCATTCCCCGAGACCCCTAAATACCTCGTTCACTCCAGATAAACTTGACTGCCCTGCACTGCGTTGACTGTCACCCTGAGGCTCGAAGCCTGACAAACTGGCACGTGTGACAGTGCTGGGTAGTACCTTGAGGTCAAGTCACAGATCCCTGTGTCCACTCGACAGGGAGCTTATACTGTTTCTGCAGCTGGGGAGGCAAGCGGCCGTGCATGTCTCGAGTTTAAATGAGACCTGACTCCCCTGTTTGCTCTTCAGAGGAACCCCAAGACCTATGTCAGCATTGGCGAGGAATGCCTCAGCACCAGACAAAACCAGAGGACGCGCCGACGACTGGGGGAGGAATCCCCAGAGGCGCCTGGCAACTGGCACGGAGACTGAACACTCCTGAGTCCACAGGGCTGGTTTCTGGGGTCCCCGTCGTAACTCGAGAGGACCCCAGCACAACTCGAGAAAAATCAGATGCTTCTTCCCTGCAGGTGTGGTGAGGCCCTTGTTTGCTGTGGCTTCTCTGGCGAAACATCCCTTCCCTCTTGGACCTCAAATGGCTCATTCACTCCCTTGCTGTGACCCAAGAAGTTCCCCGCCCAACGCATCCCCACTCGAGAGGAACGCGGAGGGTACCGCAGAGACGCAAGAGGAGGCCGGTTTGCCCCTGTTCAGCTCCAGATGAGGGTCCCTTTTCCAGCTCCATCGGGAAAGGGTTCCCTGCACTCCCCTCACATCTCAAGAGGAGGCGCTCGCACCAGGAGAGTCAGGAGGAGCATCAGGGGTCATGCCACCATTCCCCAAGACCCCCAAATGCCTAGTCCACTTCAGTGGACCCTGACTGCCCTGCACTGCCTCGATTGTCACCCCGACACTCGACTCCAGACATACTGGCACGTGTGACAGCCCTCGGGTACCTCGAGGGCAAGCCACAAATTCCTGTGTCCACTCGAAGGGAAGCCTGATACTGTTGCTGCAGCTGGAGAGGCAAGTGGCCGTGCATGTCACCAGGCGAGATGAGGCGTGTGTCCTCTGTGGGGTCCCCATGGGTACCCCAAGACCTAGGTCAGGAGGGTCGAGGAAAGATCAGGCTCTGGCCTCAGCACAAGACGAGGACTGAGCACCCGGCGACAATTGTGGAGGAATCCCCAGAGGTGACTGTCAACTGGCACGGAGACTGGCCTCTCCTGAGGCCACAGGGGTGAGTCCCTGGGGTCCCCATTGTAACTCGAGAGGACCCCACCACAACTTGAGAAAAACTGAAAGATTCTCCCTTGCAGGCAGGGTGAGGACCTTGTCCTCTGTGGCATCTCAGGGAAATCACCCCTTCACTCTTGGACCTCAAAAGGGTTGTTCACCTTCTTGCTGTGACCCAAGAAGTTCCCCGTCCCACCCATCCCCACTCGAGAGAGGAATACCGAGGGTCCTGCCAAGACTCAAAATTAGCCCCGTTAGCCCATGCTGAGCTCCAGATGAGGGTTCCTTTCCTGCTCTGTCGGGAAAGAGTTCCCAGCTCTCCCCTCACATCCCAACAGAAGATGCTTGCACCAGGACAGTTGGGAGGATCATCAGGGTTCTTGCCACTATTCCCCAACCCCCAAATTCCTCTTTCACTCCAGATGAACCTGACTGGCCTGCAATGCACTGACTGTCACCCCAAGGATCGACACCAAACACAGTGGCACATGTGAAAGCCTTGGGGTACCTGGATTGTAAGCTACAGATCCCTGTGTCCGCACGATGGGGAGCCTGACACTGCTGCTGCAACTGGGGAGGCAAGCGGCCGTGCACGTCTCCAGGGAGACGTGGCCTGACTCCCCTGTAGGGGCTCCTGGGGAACCCCAAGACCTATATCACCACGGACCTGGAAAACTCAGGCTCCGGCCTCAGCACCGGATGAGGACTGTGGACCCGGCGACCACTGGGGAGAAATCCCAGAGGTTTCTGGCAACTGGCATGGAAACTGGCCTCTCGTGAGAACACTGGGCCATGTCCCTGGGGTCCACGTGGTAACTCGAGAGGACCCCATTGCACTCGAGGAAAACCAGAAGCTTCTCTCCTGCAGGTGGGGTGAGGCCCTTGTCCACTGGGGTATCTCAGGGGAAATCACCCCTTTCCTCATGGACATCGAAATGTTCCTTCACAAACTTGCTGTGACCCAAGACATTCCACGCCTCAACTGTCCTCACTGGAGAGGAACGCCAAGGTCCTGCCCAAACTCAAGAAGAGCCCCATTTGCCCCTGCTCAATTCCAGATGAGAGTCCCTTTCCCTGCTCTGTTGGGAAAAGATACCTGGCACACCACTCACATCCCAAGAGGAGGCACTCACACCAGGAGAGTCGGGAGGAGCATCAGGGGTTGGGCCACAATTCACAAAGACCCCCAAATGCCTCATCCACTCAAGATGAACCTGACTGCCCTGCACTGCCTCGACTGTCAGCCCGAGGTCAATGCCCGACACACTGGTGTGTTTGACAGCCCTGGGGTACCTAGATGGCAAGCCACAGATCCCTGTATCCGCTCAACGGGGAGCTTGACATTGATGCTGCAGCTGGAGAGGCAAGCGGCCGTGCACGTCTCCAGGCGAAATGAGTCCTGACTCCCCTGTGGGGGCTCCAGGTGAACCCCAAGTCCTATGTCAGTACGGGTGAGTAAAGCTCAGGCTGCGGCCTCAACACCACACAAAGACTGAGTACCCGGTGACGGGTGAGGAATCCCAGAGGTGCCTGGCAACTGGCACGGAGACTGGCCTCTCCTGAGGCCACAGGGGTGGGTTCCTGGGGTCCTCTTCGTAACTCGAGAGGACCCCATCACATTTCGAGAAAAAACGGAACTTTCTCCCCTGCAGGCAGAATGAGGATCTTGTCAGCTTCTTCGTCTCATGGGAAATCACCTCTTCCCTCCTTGACCTCGAAAGGCTCTTTCATACCCTTGCTGTGACCAAAGAAGTTCCCTGCCCCTCCCGTCCCCTCTTGGGACGAATTCTGACAGTCCCACCATGACTCAAGAAGAGCCCCATTTGCCCCTGCTCAGCTCCAGATGATTTTCCCTTTACCTGCTCCTTCGGGAAAGGGTTCCGGGTGCTCCCCTCGCATCCCAAGTGGAGCCGATCCCACCAGGAGAGTCGGGAGGAGCATCACTGTTCAGGCCACAATTCCGAAGTCCCCCAATCTCTCGTCCACTCCAGATGAACCTGATTGCCCTGCACTGCGTCGACTGTCACCCCAAGATTCAAAACCTGACACACTGGCAAGTGTGACAGCCCTGGGTAGTACATCTAGGGCAAGACACAGATTCCTGTGTCTGCTTGACGGGGAATCCTGACACTGCTTCTGCAGCTGGGGAGGCAAGCAGTCATACACGTCTCCAGGCTAAATGAGGCCTGACTCAACTGTGGGGGCTCCAGGGGAACCCCAAGACCTAAGTCAGCATGGGCGAGGAATGCTCAGGCTCCAGCCTCAGCACCAGACAAGGACTGAGGACCCAGCAACAACTGAAGAGAAATCACCAGTGGCTCCTGGCAACTGGCACGGAAACTGGCCTCTCCTAAGGCCATAGGGGAGGTTCCCTCGGGTTCCTGCCATAACTCGAGGAAACCCAGAAACTTCTCTTATCAAGTGGGCTGAGTCTCTTGTCCACTGCCTTGTCTTGTGAGAACTCACCCCTTCCCTCTTGGACCTCAAAAGGCTCCTTCACACCCTTGCTGTGACCCAAGAAGTTCCCTGCCCCACCCTTCCCTAATCGAGAGGAACCCCGAGGGTCTGGTCATGACTCAAGAGGAGCCCCGTTTGCCCTGCTCAGCTCCAGATGAGGGTCCCTTTCCCTGCTCCGTCGGAAATGGGTCCCTGGCGCTCCCCTCACATCCCAGGACGAGGTGTTCACACCAGGAGAGTCGGGAGGAGCATCAGGGGTCGGGACACCATTCCCCAAGACCCCCAAATGCCTCATCCACTACAGATGAACCAGACTGCCCTGCACTGCCTCGACTGTCACCCCGCGGCTCGACGCACGACACACTGGCACGTGTGACAGCCCTGGTGTACCTCGAGGGAAACCGTCATATCCCTGTGTCCACAGGATGGGGAGCGTTACAGTGCTGCTCAGGCTGGGGAGGCAAGCGGCCATGCACGTCTCCAAGTGAGACGAGGCCTGACTCCCCAGTGGTTGCTACAGGTAAAACCCAGGACCTAGGTCAGCACGGGCGAGGAAAGCTCACATTCTGTCCTCATCACCAGACGAGGACTGCGTACCCGGCGACGACTAGGGAGGTATCCCCTGAGACGCCTGGCAACTGGCTTAGAGACTGGCTTCTCCTGAGGCCACAGGGCTGGTTTCTGGGGTCCCAGTCATAACTCGAGAGGACCCCAGCACAACTCGAGAAAATCCAGATGCTTCTCCACTGCAGGCGTGGTGAGGTCCTTGTCTGCTGTGGCTTCTCGGGCGAAATCACCCCTTTCCTCTTGGACCTCGAATGGCTCATTCACCCCCTTGCTGTGACCCAAGAAGTTCCCCGACCTACCCATCCCCACTCGAGAGGAAACTCGAGGGTCCTGTAGAGACTCAAGAGGAGGCCCGTTTGCCCCTGTTCAGCTCCAGATGAGGGTCCATTTCCCTGCAATGTCGGGAAAGGTTTCCCTGCACTGCCCTCATATCCCAAGAGGAGGCACTTGCACCAGGAGAGTCGGGAGGAGCATGAGGGGGTCATGCCACCATTCCCCAAGTCCCCAAATGCCTAGTCCACTCCACTGGACCCTGACTGCTCTTCACTGCCTCGACTGTCACCCTGACACTCGACCCCAGACACAATGGCACGTGTGACCGCCCTCGGGTACCTTGAGGGCAAGCCACAAATTCCTGTGTAAGCTTGACTGGAAGCCTGACACTGCTGCTGCAGTTGGGGAGTCAAGCGGCCGTGAACGTCTCTAGGTGGGACCAGTACTGTCTCCTTTGTGGGGGCCTCAGGGGTACCCCAAGACCTAGTTCAGGATGTTTCAGGAAAGCTCAGGCTCCGGACTCAGCGCAAGACGAGGACTGAGAACCCGGCGAAGATTGGGGAGGAATCCCCAGAGGCGCCTGGCAACTGGCACGGAGACTGGCCTCTTGAGGCCACAGGGCGAGTCCCTGGGGTCCTCGTCATAACTCAAGAGGACCCCACCACAACTTGGAGAAAAACCAAAGATTCTCCCCTGCAGGCAGGGTGAGGACCTTGTCCGCAGTGGCATCTCGGGGAAATCACCCCTTCTCTCTTGGATCTCAAAAGGGTCGTTCACCTTCTTGCTGTCATGCAAGAAGTTCCCTGCCTCACCCGTCCCCACTTGAGAGGAACACCGTGGGTCCCGCCAAAACTGAAAAGGAGCCCCGTTAGCCCCTGCTGAGTTCCAGATGAGTGTCCCTTTCCTGCTCTGTCGGGAAAGGGTTCCCAGCGCTCATCTCACATCCCAACAAAAGACGCTCGCACCAGGACAGTCAGCAGGAGCCTCAGGGGTCTTTCCACCTTTCCCCAAGACCCCTAAATGCCTCGTTCACTCCAGATGTACCTGACTGGCCTGCACTGCACCGACTGTCACCCCAAGAATCGATGCCCAACACACTGCCACATATGACAGCCCTGGGGTACCTCTAGCAAAAGCCATATATCCCTGTGTCTGCATGACGGGGAGCCTGACACTGCTGCTGCAGCTGGGGAGGCAAGCGGATGTGCATGTCTCCAGGCGAGACGAGGCCTAACTTCCTGTGGGGGATCCAGGGGAACCCCGAGATCTATGTCAGCATGGGCGAGGAAAGCTCAGGCTCAGGCCTCAGCACCAGATGAGGACTGAGGACCTGGTGACGACTGGGGAGGATTCCCCAGAGTCGCCTGGCATCATGCTGGGAGACTGGCCTCTCCTGAAGCCACAGTGGCGGGTCCCTGTGGTTCCCGTCATAACTCGAGAGGACCGGCCACAACTCAAGAAAAACCAGAAGCTTCTTTCCTGCAGGCGGCATCTCAGGGGAAATCATCCCTCCCCTCTTGGACCTCGAAAGGGTCCTTCACACCCTGGTTTTGACCCAAGAAGTTCCCCGCCGCACCAGTTCCCACACGAGATGAACCCCGAGGTTCCTGCTACAACTCAAGTGACGCCCCGTTTACCCATGCTCAGATGAAGGTAAGGGTCCCTTTCTCGTGCACCCCTCAATGACCCCAGTCATGCACCCTGCCACACCAGAGGTCACGGCTAGTTGGGGAGCATGTGCCCTGCCACCCCGGGGGCATGGCTGGTGGTGGGCATGTGCCCCGCCACGTCTGAGGTCACGGCTCATTGGGGGCATGAGCCCCGCCAAGTCCCGGGGCCCGGCTGGCGGGGGCATGCTGGCGGTCCCCGGTAGGCTCCGGGCCATGCCCAGAGGCACGGCTTTTGGGGGGGCATGCCAGAAGTCGCCACGAGGTCCGATGCATGCATTCCACTACCAGGGGGCACGGCTGGCAGAATGCCGGCAGTCCCCCTGCAGCCCCAGGCCTGTCAACGCCATTCCCGGTGGCATGGCTGGTGGGGGGGCATGCTCCCCGCCATGCCCGGGAGCACAGCTGTCAGTGGGCATGTGCCCTGCCACGTCTGGGGGGCATTGCTGATGGGGGGCATGTGCCCCACCACGCCAGGGGTCACGGCTGGCAGGGGTCATGCTAGCAGTCACAGGGAGGCCCCGGGTATACGCCCTGACATGCCCGGGGACATGGCTGGTGTGGGGCATGCTGGTGGACGCCAGGAGGCCCCAGGCATGCACCCCCTTCACACCCGGGGGCACGGCTGGCAGGGGGCATGTGCCCTGCCATGCCAGAGAGCTCGGCTGGTGGGGGCCATGCCGGCGATCATCAGGAGGAACCAGGCATGCGTCCAACCACTCCCGGGGCATGGCTCACGGGGCTCATGCACCCCTCAACATCTCCAGTCATGAGCCCCACCATGCCCGAGGTCACGGCTGGTGGGGGGCATGTGCACCGCCATGCCTGGGGACACTTTTGGTGAGGGGCATGCAGGCGATATGCTGAAAGGCCCTGGGCATTTGCCCTGCCACGCCCAGGCACCCCACTGGTTGGGGGCACTTGCCCCCACCATGCCTGAGGGCACGGCTGGCATTGGGCATGCACCTCAACACGCCCTGGGGCCCAGCTGGTGGGGGGCATTGACCCTGCCACGCCCAGGGTCATGGCCATTGGTGGGCATGCACCCCGCCAAGCCCGAGGGCTGGCTGGTGGTGGTCATGCTCCCTGCCACGCCCTGGGGCATAGCTGGCAGTGGGCACATGCCCCACCAAACCCGGGGGCATGGCTGGCAGGAGGTATGTGCCCCACCTCATATGGAGGCACAGCTGGCGGGGTGCATGCCAGGGGTCCCCGGTAGTCCCCGGGCATGCGCCCTTCCATGCCTGGAGGCACGGTTTTTGGGAGGCATGCCAGAAGTTGCCGCGAGGCCTGGAGCATGCGTCCTGCCACCAGGGGGTACGACTGGCAGGAGAATGTCGGCAGTCCCCGGCGGCCCGGGGCCTGTGCAACGCCATTCCTGGTGGCATGGCTGGTGGGGGGGAATGCTCCCTGCCATGCCTGGGAGCACAGCTGTCAGTGGGCATGCACCCCCGCCACGTCCGGGGGCATGGCTGGTAGGGGGCATGTGCCCCACCACACCCGGGGTCATGGCTTGCAGGGGGCATGCACCCCAATACGCCCAGGGTCATGGCTGGCGGGGGACATGCCGGCAGTCGCAGGGAGGCCCGGGTATGCATCCCGACATGCCGGGGACATGGCTGGTGCGGGGCATGCTGGCGGAAGTCTGGAGGCCCCAGGCATGAGCCCCACCACACCCGGGGGCCCCACATGGAGGGCACGGCTGGCGTTGGGCATGCACCTCCAACACGACCGGGGGCCCAGCTGGCAGGCGGCATGGACCCTGCCATGCCCAACGGCACAGCTGTTGGTGGGCATGCACCTCACCACATCCTGGGGGCTGAGTGGCGGGGGTCATGTGCTCTGGCATGCCCTGGGGCATGGCTGGTGGTGGGCATGCACCCTGCCACGCCTGGGGGCATGACTGGCCGGAGGTATGCGCCCCACCTCACATGGAGGCACAGCTTGTGGGGTGCATGGCGGCAGTCACCAGGAGGCCCCGTGCATACACCTCACCATGCCCGGGGTCATGGCTGGTGGGGGCATGCCAGCGGAAGACTGGAAGCCCCGGACATGTGCCCCCGCCAGACCCGGGGGGCATGGCTGGTGGGGTGCATGTGCCCCTCAACACCCCTGGTAATGCACCCCGCCATGCCCGAGGTCATGGCTGGTGGGAGGCTTGTGCACTGCCATGCCCAGGGGCACGTCTGTCGGGGGCATGTGGGCGATCACCCAGAAACCCTGGGCATGTGCTCCACAATGCCCAGGGGCACGTGTGGTGTGGGGCATGCACCCCCACCACGTCCAGGGGCATGGATGGCGGTGGGCATGCATCTCAACATGCCCGGGGGCCCTGCTGGTGGGGGGCATGGACCCTGCCATGCCCAGGGGCACCTCTGTTGTTGGGCATGCACCCCGCCACGCCCAGGCACCGGGTGGTGGGGGTCATGTGCCCCGCTATGCCCAGGGGCACGGCTGGCGGGTGGTATGCGCCCCACCTCACATGGAGGCATGGCTGGCAGGGGACATGCCAACGGAGGCTAGGAGGCCTCAGGCATGCACCCTGCCACACGGGGGGCACGGTTGGCGGAGTGCATGCCGGCGGTCACCGGGAGGCCCCCAGTCATGCGCACAGCCATGCCGGGGGCATGGCTGGCAAGGTCATGCACCCTGCCTTGCCTGGGGTCATGGCTGGCAGAGTGCATGTGACCTGCAATGTTCCTGGTAATGCACCCCACCATGCCCGAGGTCACGGCTGGTAGGGGGCATGCGCCCTGCCATGCTTGGGGGTGCTGCTGGTGGAGGGCATGCCGGCGGTCACCAGGACGCCCCAGGAATGCACCCCACCATGCCCGGGAGCATGGCTGGAGGGGGAATTCCAGCGGTCCCTGGGAGGCCCGGAAATGTACCCGGCCATGCCAGGTGGCACGGCTGGTGGGGGTCATGCGTGCCACCATGCCAGAGAGCACGGCTGGTGGTGTGTATGTGCCCTACCTTGCACGGAGGCACGGCTGGTGGGGTGCATGCCTGCGGTCGCTGGGAGGCCCTGGGCATGCACTCCACCATGCCTGGGGGCATGGCAGGTGTGGGGCATGCCGCCCGATCACTGGGAAGCCCGGGCATGTGTTCCACCATGCCCGGGGCCACGGCTGGTGGGGGCATGCGCCCCCACCACGCCCAGGGACATGGCTGGCGGGGGGACATGTGTCCCTTTACACCCGGGGGCACCACTGGCAGTGGGCATGTGCCCCACCATGCCCGGGGCACAGCTGGCCGGGGGGCATGCCACCGATCGTCGGGAGGAACCGGGCATGTGCCCTGCCACTACTGGGGGGCACGGCTCATGGGGATCATGCGCCCCTTAATGCCCCCCGGTCATGCGCACCACCACGCCTGAGTTCACAGCTTGTGGGGGCATGTGCACCGCCATGCCCGGGGGCACTTCTGGCAGGGGCCATGCAGGTGATTGCCGGGAGGCCCTGGGCATGCACCCGCTATGCCCAGGGGCACGGCTGGTGGGGGGCATGCACCCCACCATGCCTGTGAGCATGGCTCATGGGGGGCATGCGCCCCACCACGCCCAGGTTCACGGCTGGCGGGGGGCATGTGCCCCGTCATGCCCGTGGGCACAGCTGCCTGGGGGCATGCTTCTCGCCACGCCTAGAGTCATGGCAGGTAGTGGGCATGTGCACAGCCATGCCAGAGGGCACGGCTGGTGTGGGGCATGCTGGCAATCACTGGGAGGCCCCGGGCATATGTTCTGCCATGCCTGGGGCCATGGCTGGCGGGGGGGCATGCCGGCGGTCGCCCGGGAGGCCCTGGGCATGCACCCCGCTACGCCTGTTGGCATGGCTGGTTGGGGCCATGTACACCGCTATGCCCAGGGGCACTTCTGGCAGGGGGCATTCAGGCGATCGCCGGGAGGACCTGGGCATGTGCCCACCATGTGCGGGGGCACGGCTGGTGGGGTGCATGTCGGCAGTCGCTGGGAGGCCCTGGGCATGCGCCCGCCACGCCCGGGAGCATGGCTGACGGGGGGGCATGCCGGCAGTCACCGGGAGGCCCCGGGCATGCGCCCTGCCACACCTGTGTGCACAGATAGCGCAGGGCATGCCGGTTGTCTCCAGAAGGCCCCGAGTGTGCGCCCGTCCACCTCCGGGGGCATGGCTGGTGGGGGTATGCCGATGGTCGCATGTAGGGCCCAGCCATGCCCCCGCCAATTCCAGGGACACAGCAGGCAAGGGGCAGTCGCCCTGCCATGCCAATGGTCACAGCTGATGATGGGCTTGCACACCACCTCGACCAGGGGCACGGCTGGCGGGGGTATGCCGGCGGTCACCAGGATGCCCCGGGCATGCACCCCACCACCCCCAGGGGCACGGCTGGCGGGGGGCATGCGCCCTGCCATGCCGGGGGCACAGCATGCAAGGGGATTCCAGCGGTCTTTGGGAGGCCCCAGGCATGTGCCCCACCACACCCGGAGGTATGGGTGGCTGGGGGCATGTGACCCACCACACCCGGAGGTATGGGTGGCTGGGGCCATGTGACCCACCACGTCCGGGGCACAGGTGTCAAGGGTCATGCCGGCAGTGGCTAGAAGGTCCAGGGCATGGGCCCTGCCATGCCTGGGGGCCCGGCTGGTGGGGGCATGTGCCCCACCACGCCCGGGGGATACGGACTTGTTGGGGGCATGCAACCCACCATGCCTGGGGCACGGCTGACGTGGGGCATGCTGGCGGATGCCCTGAGGCCCCGGGAATGTGCCCCGCCACAACTGGGGACATGGCTGGAGGGGGGACGTGTGCATGCCAAGCCCGGGGACATGGCTGGAGGGTGGCATGCTGGTGATCGCTGGGAGACACCGGGCATGCTTCCCCCAAGCCCGGGGTCATGGCTGGTGAGGCACATGCTGGCAGGTGCCAGGAGGCCCTGGAAATACACCCTGCCATGCCTGGGGGCACGGCAGGCAGGGGTCATGCCGGCAGTTGCTGAGAGGCCCAGGGCATGCACCCTGCCAAGCCTGGGTACACGGTTGGCATGTGGCATGTGCCCTGCCACACCCAGGGTCACGGCTGAAGGGGGCAGGTGCAATGCAATCCCCAGGGAAACGGCTGGCAAAGGGAATGCTGGCGATGGCCGGGTAGCCCTGGACATGCACCCCACCATGCCATGGGGCATGGCTGGAGGGGAGCCTTGGCCCAACCACACACAGGGGCATGGCTGGCAGGGGGCATGTGCACCACCACACCCAGGGGCATGGCTAGAGGTGTCATGCAACATGCCAAGCCTATGGACATGGCTGTCTGGTGGCATGAGCCTTGCCACACCCGGGGTCACGGCAGGAGGGGTCATGTGCACCACCATGCCTGGGGTCACGGCTGGCTAGGGGCATGTCAGCGATCGCCCGGGAAGCCCGGGGCATGTGCCCCACCATGCTCTGGGGCACGGCTGGCGAGAGACATGTGCCATGCCACGCCCAGGGGCACAGCTCCCATGGGGCATGCTATCGGATGCTGTGAGGCCACGGGAATGAGCCCCGCCACGCCCAGGGGCACGGCTGTTGTGGGGCATGCCGATGGTCATTGGGAAGACCCGAGAATGTGCCGCACCATGCCCAGGGCCACAGCTATTGGGTGGCATGCACCCTGCTATGCCCGGGGTCATGGCTGGAGGTGGGCATGTGCAATGCTATGCTCGGGGGCAGGGCTGGCTGGGGGCATGCCAGCGGTCACTGGGAAGCTCTGGAGATATGCCCCGCCATGCCCAGGTTCACGGCTGGTAGGGTGCATGGGCTGCACCACACCCAGGGGCACGGCAGGTGGGGGGCATGCACCCCGCCACGACTGGGGGCACTGCTGGAGGGGGCATGCACCCTGCCAAGCCCAGGGACACGGCTGGCGGGTGGCATGCATCCTGCCACACCTGGGTTCATGGCTGGAGGGGGCATGCGCCCCACCATGCCTGGGGGCACGGCTGGTGGAGGGCATGCCGGCAGTCGCCGACAAGCCCCAGGCATGCGCCCGGCCACGTCCGAGGCATGGCCTTCCGGGGGTATGCTGGCAGTTGCCGCGAGGCCCCAGGCATGCCCTGCACCACGCCCGGGGGGCACGGCTGGCAGGGGACATGCACCCTGCCATGCCCGGGTCACAGCTGGCAGTGGAGATGTGCACTGCCATGCCCGGGTGCACAGCTGGTGGAGGGCATGCCGGTGATCTCCAGAGGCCCCAGTCATGCGCCCCACCACACCCGGGGGCATGGCTGGCAGGGGGCACGGCTGGTGGGGGTATGCCGACGGTCGCCGCGAGGCCCAAGGCATGTGCCGTGCCACACCCAGGAGCACAGCTGGTGGGGGCATGCCCATCACCACGCCCGAGGGCACAGCTGGCAGGGGGCAACTGCCCCACCAGGCCCGGGAACATGGTTGGTGTGGGGCATGCGCCCTGCCACGACCAGAGTCACGGCTGGTGGGGGCATGCCAGCAGTCGATGGGAAGTCCCGGGCATGTGCCCTGCCACACCCGGGAGCACAGCTGACAGGGGGCATGCACCCCACCATGCCTGGGGGCACGGATTTGGGGGCATGCAGGCATTTGCTGGGATACCCAGGGCATGCGCCCCACCACGCCTGGGGTCAGGGCATGTGGGGGGGCATGCCAGCGTCACCAGGAGGCCCCGGGCATGCACCCTGCCACACCCAGGTGCACGGCTGGTATGGGGTATTTGCACTGCCACTCCTGGGGTCATGGCTGGTGGTGGGCATGCACCCTGCCATGCCCGGGAACGCAGCTGGTGCGGGCCATGCACCCCGCCACGCCTGGGGGCATGGTTGGTGGGGGGGCATGCCGGTGATCGCCGGGAGGCCCTGGGCATGTGCCCCGCCACACCCGGGAACACAGCTGGTGGGGGCCATGCACCCCGCCACACTGGTGGCACTGCTGGTGGGGGGCATGCTGGTGGTTGCTGGGAGGCCCTGGGCATGTGCCCCACCACGCCCAGGGTCATGGCACGTGGGGGCATGCCGGTGGTCACTGGGAGGCCCCAGGCATGCACCCTGCAAAACCCAAGGGCACAGCTGTTATGGGGTATTTGCACTGCCACTCCTGGGGTCATGGCTGGTGGTGGGCATGCACCCTGCCATGCCCGGGAATGCAGCTGGTGCGGGCCATGCACCCCGCCACGCCTGGGGGCATGGTTGGTGGGGGCATGCCGGTGATCGCCGGGAGGCCCTGGGCATGCACCTCACCACGTCCAGGTCAAGGCTGGCGGGGGGCATGCCAGCAGTAATGGGGAGGCCCAAGGCATGCATGCCATCATTTGCAGGGGCACAGCTGGCAGGGGGCAAGTGCCCCACCACGCCTGGGGGCATGGCTGGCAGGGGGCCTGGCGGGGGGCATGCCTGCAGTCGCCAGGAGGCCCCAGGCATGCACCCTGCCACGCCCAGGGGCATGGCTGGTGGGGGCATTTGCACCGCCATGCCCAGAGGCACGGCTGGCCCAGGGCATGCCAATGATCTACGGGGAGTCCACGGGTATGCGCTCCAAGCCTGGCAACATAGCTGGTGGGGCGCATGTGCCCCACCACGCCTGGGGTCATGGCTGAAGGGGGGCATTCACAACGCCACGCCTGGGGGCACTGCTGGCAGGGGTATACTGGCGGTTGCTGGGAAGCCCAGAGCATGCGCCCTGCCACACCTGGTGTCACGGCTGACTGGTGGCATGCTGGCGGTCACCTGGAGGCTCCAGGCATGAGCCTCGCCACCCCCAGGGGCACAGCTCATGGGGAGCATGCCAGCGGTCCCGGGAGGCCCCAAGCATGTGCCCCACCATGCCCGGGGGCAGGGCAGGTGAGGGCCATGTCGGTGGTCTCTGGAAGGCGCCGAGCATGTGCCCGGCCACTCCCAGGGTCACGGCTGGTGCAGGGCATGTCGGCAGTCAACGGAAGGCCCCTGGCATATGCCCCAACAAGCCCGGGTTCATGGCTGCTGGGTGGCATCCGCCCTGCCATTCCTGGTGTCACTGTTGGCTGTGGGCATGTGCATGGCCATGCCCGCAGGAACGGTTGGTGGAGGGCATGACGGTGGTCACTGGGAGGCCCCAGGATTGTGCTCCACCATGCCCAAGATCATGGCTTTTGGAAGGCATGCCAGTGGTCGCTGGGAAGTTCCGGCCATGCACCCCACCATGCCTTAGGGCACGGCTGGCAGTGGTGGCCAGGAGAGCCCGGGCATGCGCCCCGATACGCCCGGGGGCATGGCTGGCGTGGGTCACCACAGCGGTCGATGGGAGGCCCTGGACATGTGCCTTCCAGGCCCGGGAGTCATGGCTGGAGGGGGCATGTGCCCCACACACACTAGGGCACAGCTGGCGGGGGCATGCACCCCACCACGCTCGGGTTCTCAGCTGGTGGGGGCATGCGTCCCACCACCCCCAGAGGCATGGCTGGTGGTCGGCATGCCGGCAGTCGCCGGGAGGCCCCAGCATGCGCTCAGCCACGCCCGGGGGCAGAGCTGGCAAGGGGCATGCTGACGGAAGCCTGGAGGCCCCGGGCAGGTGCCCACCACACCCGGGGGGCATGGCTGGTGGGGAGCATGCTGGCGGTGGCCAAGAGGCCCCAGGCATGCGCACAGCCACGCCTGGGGGCACGGCTGGCAAGGGCATGCATCCTGCTTTGCCCAGGGACATGGCTGGCAGGGAGCATGTGCCCTTCAACGCAGTTGGTAATGCGCCCCGCCACGCCCGAGGTCATGGCTGGTGGGGTTTAGTGCACCACCATGCCAGGGGGCACGTCTGGCAGGGGGCATGCAGGCGATCATCTGGAGGAACCAGGCATGCACCCTGCCACTTTTGGGGGCATGGGTCACGGGGGGCATTTTCCCTCAATGCCCCCAGTCATGCACCCCACCACGCCCAATGTTATGGCTGGTTCAGGGCATGTGCCCCGCCACGCCCAGTGGCATGGCTGGTGGTAGGCTTGCGCCCTGCCACCCCTGGGGGCCTGGCTGGCGGGTGGCATGCACCCCACCATGCCCGGGGGCATGGCTGGTGGGGTCATGTGCCCCATCATGCCCTTGGGCACGCCTGGTGGGGGTTTTCCGGAGACTGTTGCGAGGAACCAGGCATGCACCCCCCCACTCCCAGGGGCATGGTTCCCGGGGGACATGCCCCCTCAATGCCTTGGGTCATGCGCCCCCCCATGCCCGAGGTTATGGCTGGTGGGGGACATGTGCACCACCAAGCCTGGGGGGCACGGCTGGCGGGGTTCATGCATCCCTCTATGCACGAGAGCATGGCTGGCATGGTGTATGCACCCCACCTCACACGGAGGCATGGCTGGCAGGGTGCATGCCAGAGACCATTGGAAGGAACTAGGCATGAACCCCACCACTCCCGGGACATGGCTCCTGGGGGCATGCATACCTCAATGCCCTTGGTCATGCACCCCACCATGCTCGAGGTCACGGCTGGTGGGGGCATGCGCCCTGCCACGCTCAAGGGCACTGCTGGTGGGGGCATACCGGTGGTCACCAGGAGGCCCCAGGAATGCACCCCGCCATGCCCGGGAGCATGGCTGGAAGGGGAATTCCAGCCGGTCCTTGGGAGGCCCGGAAATGCACCCGGCCATGCCAGGTGACATGGCTGGCGGGGGTCATGCACGCTGCCCTGCCAGAGGGCACGGCTGGTAGTGTGTATGTGCCCTACCTTGCACGGAGGCACGGCTGGCGGGGTGCATGCCTGCTGTCACTGGGAGGCCCTGGGCATGCACCCCCACCACGCCTGGGGGCATGGCAGGTGTGGGGCATGCTGCCGATCACTGGGAGGCCCTGGGCATGTGTTCCGCCATGCCCGGGGCCATGGCTGGTGGGGGGCATGCGCCCCACTCGCCCAGGGACATGGCTGGCAGAGGACATGCGCCCCGTTACACCCAGGGACACCACTGGCAGTGGGCATGCGCCCCACCATGCCCAGGGGCACAGCTGGCCGGGGGCATGCTGGCAATCATCGGCAGGAACCGGGCATGTGCCCTGCCACTACTGGGGGCACGGCTCATGGGGTCATGCGCCCCCTTAATGCCCCCGGTCATGCGCACCACCATGCCCGAGTTCATGGCTGGTGGAGGGCATGTGCACAGCCATGCCCGGGGCACTTCTGGCCGGGGGCATGTGGGTGATCGCCAGGAGGCCCTGGGCATGCACCCGCTATGCCCAAGGGCATGGCTCGTCGGGGGCATGCGCCCCACCACGCTCAGGTTCACGGCTGGTGGGGGCAAGCCGGCAGTCACAGGGAGGACCCAGGTATGTGCCTGGACATGCCCGGGGGACACGGCTGGCGTGGGGCATGCTGGTGGTCCCTGGGAGGCCCCAGGCATATGCCCCTCCATGCCCGGAGTCATGGCTTTTGAGGGGCATGCCAGAAGTCGCCGTGAGTCCCGGTGCATGTGTCCCGCCACCAGGGGCCATGGCTGGCAGGAGAATGCCAGCAGTCCCCGGTGGCCTCGGGCCTGTGCAACACCATTCCCAGGGTCACGGCTGGCGGGGGGCATGCACCCTACCATGCCCAGGGGCAAGGCTGGCCAGGGGCATGTGCCCCATCATGCCCGTGGGCACAGCTGCCTGGGGGCATGCTTCCCGCCACGCCTGAGGTCATGGCAGGCAGTGGGCATGCACACAGCCACGCCCGAGGGCATGGCTGGTGTGGGGCATGCCGGCAATCACTGGGAGGCCCTGGGCATATGTTCCACCATGCCCAGGGCCACGGCTGGTGGGGGGCATGCTGGCGGTAGCCGGGAGGCTCTGGGCATGCACCCTGCTACGCCTGTTGGCACGGCTGGTTGGGGCCATGTACACCGCTATGCCCATGGGCACTTCTGGTGGGGGGCATTCAGGCGATCGCTGGGAGGACCTGGGCATGCGCCCAGGTACACCCGGGAGCCTGGCTGGTGGGGGGCATGCCGGCGGTCACCGGGAGGCCCCAGGCATGCGCCTCCCCTCGCCAGGGGCAGGGTAGAGAGGGGGCATGCTGGCAGTCTCTGGAACGGCCCGGGCATGTGCCCTGCCACACCTGTGTGCACAGATAGCGCAGGGCATGCTGGTTGTCTCCAGAAGGCCCCGAGTGTGTGCCCGTCCACGTCCAGGGGTATGGCTGGTGGGGGTATGCCGATGGTCGCATGTAGGGCCCAGGCATGCCCCCGCCAATTCTCCGGGGACACAGCAGGCGAGGGGCAGTCGCCCTGCCATGCCAGTGGTTATGGCTGGTGATGGGCTTGCATGCCACCTTGACCAGGGGCACGGCTGGTGGGGGTACGCTGGTGGTCACCAGGATGCCCCAGGCATGCACCCCCACCACTACTAGGGGAAGGCTGGCGGGGGGCATGCGCCCTGCCACGCTGGGGGGCACAGCATGCAAGGGGCATGCCAGCGGTCTTTGGGAGGCCCTGGGCATGCGCCTCACCACACCCCGGGGTATGGGTGGCTGGGGGCATGCGACCCACCACATCTGGGGGCATGGGTGGCAGGGGGTATGCCGGAGGTCACCAGGATGCCCCAGGCATGCACCCCACCACCCCCAGGGGCACGGCTGGCAGGGGGCATGTGCCCTGCAACGCCAGGGGCATGGCATGCAAGGGGGATGCCAGCGGTCTTTGGGAGGCCCCGGGCATGTGCTCCACCACACCCGTAGGTATGGGAGGCTGGGGGCATGTGACCCACCATTTCCGGGGGGCACAGGTGGCAGGGGTCATGCCGGCAGTGGCTAGAAGGTCCAGGGCATGGGCCACGCCATGCCTGGTGGCACGGCTGGTGGGGGGCATGTGCCCCGCCACGCCCGGGGGTACAGCTCGTTGGGGGCATGAGCCCCACCATGTCTGGGGCACGGCTGATGTGGGGCATGCTGGCGGATGCCCTGCGGCCCCGGGAATGCGCCCCGCCACAACTGGGGACATGGCTGGAGGGTGACGTGTGCCTGGGGGCACGGCTGATGGGGGCATGCTGGCGGTTGCTGGGAGGCCCTGGGCATGTGCCCCACCACGCCTGGGGTCATGGCACATGGGGGGCATGCCAGTGGTCGCTGGGAGGCCCCAGGCATGCACCCCGCCAAACCCAAGGGCACAGCTGTTATGGGGTATTCGCACTGCCACTCCCGTGGTCATGGCTGGTGGTGGGCATGCACCCTGCCACACCCAGGAAAACAGCTGGTGGGGGCCATGCATCCCGCCATGCCTGGGGGCATGGCTGGTGGGGGGCCTGACAGGGGGCATGCCTGAAGTCGCCGGGAGGCCCCGGGCTTGCACCCCGCCATGCCTGGTGTCACGGCTGCTGGGGGCATGCGCACCACCACGTCTGGGGACACGGCTGGTGGAAGACATGCTAGCGATCACCGAGAGGCCCCGGGCATGTGCCCCGACACCCCGGGGGCACGGCTGGCAGGGGACATGCACCTTGCCATGCCCCTGGTCACAGCTGGTGGTGGAGATGTGCACTGCCATGCCTGGGTGCATGGCTGGTAGAGGGCATGCCAGTGATCTCTGGAGGCCCCAGGCATGTGCCCCACCACGCCTGGTGATGTGGCTGGCAGGGGGCATGAGGACTGCCATGCCTGGGGGCACGGCTGGTGGGTGGTATGCCAGCAGTGACCAGGAGGTCCCGGGCAGGCACTCCAAGCCCAGCGGCATGGCTGGCGGGGGCATGCACCCTGCAATGTCAGGATGAACGGCTATCTGGGGGCATGCCAGCAGTCACTGGGAGGACTGGGGCAAAGCTTGTGGGGGCATGAAACCATCTCGCCCAGTGGCATGGATGGCGGGGGGCATGCCCGGCGATCACCGGGAGGTCCTGGGCATGTGCCCCATATTGCCCAGGTCCAAGTGTGGGAGGGGCATTCCGGTGGTCTCGGGCGGCCCCAGGCATGCACCCCACCATGCCCGGAAGCACAGCTGGTGGGGGACGTTCGCACCACCACACCTAGGGGCACGGCTGGCGGGGGGGCATACCGGCAGTCATGGGGAGGCCCAAGGCATATGCGTCACCATGCGCAGGGGCAAGGATGGCGGGGGGCATGGCGGAGGTCGCCGGGAGGCCCCGGGCATGTGCCCCGCCACGCCCGAGCACGGCTGGTCAGGGGGCATGATGGTGGTCGCTGGTAGGACCTGGGAATGCACCCCACAATGCACGGGGACACAGCTGGTTGGGGGCATGCCCCCTGCCACGCCCGAGGTCACGGCTGGTGGTGGGCATGCACACCACTACGCCCAGAGATACGGCTGGCAGGGGGATGCCAGCAATCACCTGGAGGCCTTGGGCATGCGCCCCACCATGCCCAAGGTCACGGCTGGTGGGGACTTCGGCATCGCCACGGCTGGGGCCATGGCTGATGGGGGGCATGCCAGTGGTCCCGGGGAGGTCCCGGGCATGCGCTCCGCCACCCAGGGGGCATGGCTGGCAGGGCCATGTGCCCCGTCATGTTCGAGGGCACAGCTGTCGGGTGTCATGTGCCCTGCCAGGCCCGGGAACATGGCTGGTGTGGGGCATGCACCCTGCCATGCCCAGGGTCACGGCTGGTGGGGGGCATGCCAGCGGTCACCAGGAGGCCCCGGACATGTGCTCTGCCATGCCTGGGTTCTCAGCTGGTGGGGTCATGCCCATCCACCATGCCCAAGGGCACGGCTGGCTGGGGGCATGTGCCCTACCAGGCCTGGGAACATGGCTGGTGTGGGGCATTCTCCCTGCCATGCCCAAGGTCATGGCTGGTGGGGGGCATGCCAGCGGTCAATGGGAAGTCCTGGGCATGTGCCCCGCCATGCCCAGGAGCACAGCTGGCAGGGCCATGCACCCGACATGCCTGGGGGCACGGCTGGTGGGGGGCATGCCGGCGGTTGCTGGTAGGCCCCGGGTGTGTGCCCTGCCATGCCCGGGGGCACGGCTGGTATGGGGTGTTTGCAGCACCACACCTGGGGTCAAGGCTGTTGGTGGGCATGTGCCCTGCCACCCCCGGGTTCTCGGCTGCCCCCCACCACGCTTGGGAACACAGCTGGTGGGGGGCATGCCAATAGTCGTGGGAGGCCCCCGAGCATGCACCTCACCATGCCCAGGGACACGGCTGTTGGGGGGCATGTGCCCTGCCACGCCCGGGGTCACCTCTGGTGGGATCATGCATCCGGCCACGGCCGCGGGCACAGCTGGTGGGGTATGTGCACTGCCGCGACAGGCCCGGTCCAGCATGGGGCATGCCGGCGGTAGCTGGATGGCCCTGGGCATGCGCCCACCACGCCCGGTGCACGACTGGTGGGGGCATGCCTGCCATTTCCGGGTGGCCCCAGGCATGCGCCTCACCACGCCCGGGGGCACGGATTGTGGGGGCATGCCGGCAGTTGCCAAGCAGCCTAGGGAATGCGTCCCACCACGTCCGGGGTCACGGCTGGTGGGAGCATGCGCCCAGCCACGCCCGAGGTCACGGCTGGTGGGAGGCATGTCTTCCGCCACACCCGGTGTCACAACTGGTGGATGGCATGCAACCTGCCTCACCAGGGTCACAACTGGCAGGGGGCATGCCGGCATTTGCGGGGGCAGCCTCAGGCATGCATCCCGCCTCGCCCAGGGGCACGACAGTCAGGGGTCAGGCTGGCGGTCACCGGGAAGCCCCGGGCATGATCCTCACCACACTCGGGTTCACGACTTGTGGGGGGCATGTGCCCCACCACATGCGAGGGCACGTCTGGTGGGGGCATTCTGGTCATTGCCGGGAGGCCCTGGGCAAGCGACTGGCCAGGTCTGGGGTCACGGCTGGCGGAGGGCATGCCGCCAGGTGCTGGGAGGCCCCAGGGATGCGCTTCACCATGCCCGGGGTCACAGCTGTTGGGAGGAATGTGCACTACTTCGCCCAGTGGCATGGCTGGTTGGGGGATGCCAGCGATCACCAAGATGTCCCAGGCATGCGTCCCATCACACCTGGCATCACTGCGTGTGGTGGGCATGCATGCACCACCATGCCCAGGGTCATGGCTGGTGGGGGACATACGTCCCGCCAAGCCCGGGAGCACAGTTGGTGGGGGCATGCCGGCAGTCACTGGGAAGACCCGGACATGTGCCCTGCCATGCCAGGTGCACGGCTGGTGGGAGTCATGTGCCAGGTAATGCCCAGTGTCACTGCTGGTGGGGGGCATGCACCTTGCCACGCCCAGGGTCACAGCTGGTTGGGGGCATGCAATCTGCCTCGCCTGGGTCACTGTTGGTGGGCGGCATGTGCCCCACCACGCCTGGGTTCAAGGCTTGTGGGAGCTATGCGCCCCACCACGCCTAGGGGCACGGCTGGCGGGGGGGCATTCTGGTGTTCGTTGGGAGGCCCCTAGCTTGCTCCCCACCATGCCTAGGGTCACAGCTGTTGGGTGGCTTGCCACAGGGTGCCAGGAGTCTCTGGGGATGCACCCCACCACGCCCGGGGGTTACAGCTGTTGGGGGCATGCAACCTGCCTCGCCTGGGTCACGACTGGCATGGGGGCATTCTGGCAGTGCCGGGTGGCCCCGGACATGCTCCCTGCCATGCCCGGGGTCACGGCTGGTGGTGGGCATATGCCCCGCCATGCCTGGGTTCACGGCTGGCGTGGGGCATTCCAGCAGTGCCGGGCAGCCCCAGGCATGCTCCCTGCCACGCCCAGGGTCACAGCTGGTGGTGGACATATGCCTCGCCACGTCCAAGTGCACGGCTGGCGGGGGGCATGCTGGCGGTCAACGGGAGGCCCTGGGAATATGCCCAGCCACGCCTGGGGTCACGGCTGTTGGGGGGCATTCTTCCCCTTGCATAGAGGCCCTGGGCATTTGCCCCGCCATGCCTGGTAATGGCTGGTGGGGGGCATGCGTCCCGCCATGCCAGGGTCACGGCTGTTGGGCAGCATGCACCCAGCCACACCCCGGGTCATGGCTGGTGGGAGGCATAAGTCCCGCCTCGCCCAGGGCACAGCTGTCCGAGGGATGAGCTGGCGGTCGCCAGGAGGCCCCATGCATATGCCCAGCCACGCTCAGGGGCACGGATGGCACGGGATTTCCCGGCAGTCGCTGCTCAGCCCTGGGCATGCACTCCACCACGCCCGGAGTCACAGCTGGTGGGGGGGCATGCCAGCGGTCACTGGGAAGCCCCGGGCATGATCCCCACCATGCCCAGGTTCACGACTTGTGGGGGCATGCGCCCCCGCCACGCCCAGAAGCACAACTTGTGGAGGGCATGCCTGCAGTCACCGGGAAGCCCTGTGCATGCTCCCCGCCACGCCTGGGGTCACTTCTGGTGGGGGCATGTGTCCAGCCATGGCCGTGGGCATGGCTGGTGGGAGGCATACTCTCCCGCCACGCCCGGGGTCACGGCTGGAGGGGTATGTCCACCACCGCTCCGGGGCCCCATCCGGCATGGGGCATGCTAGTGGTCGCCAGACGGCCCGGGCATGCGCCCACCACGTCCAGGTGCATGACTGGTTGGGGGTATGCCGGTGGTCGCCAGGCAGCCCCAGGTATGCGACCCACCACGCCTGGGTGCACGGCTGGTGGGAGGCATGCCGGTGGTCGCCGAGCAGCCTCGGGCATGCGTCCCACCATGCCCGGGGTTATGACTGGTGGGGAGCATGCACACAGCCATGCCCGGGGTCACGGCTGGTGGGAGGCATGTGCCCCACCACGCCCGGTGTCACGGCTGGTGGGGGCATGCAACCTGCCTCGCCTGGGTCACGACTGGCAGGGGCCATGCAGGCGGTCACGGGGCGGCCCCCGGGCATGCTCCTCGCCACGCCTGGGGTCACATCTGGCGGGGGGAATGCATCCCACCGCAGCCAGGGGCACGTCTGGTGGGGGGCATGCATCTTGCCATGGCCGGGGGCACGGCTGGTGGGGGGGCATGCCGGTGATCATAGGGAAGTCCCGGGCATGCGCCCTGTCATGCCTAGAGTCACGGCGGGTGGGGGGCATCCGCACCGCCACGCACAGGGTCACGGCTTGTGTAGGGCATGCACCCTGTCTCACTCAGGGTCACGGCTGGTAGTGAGCATGCGCCAAGCCATGCCCGGGGTCATGGCTGGTGGGGGGCATGTGCCCCACCACACCCAGGGTCATGGTTTCGGGGGGCATGCCAACGGCTGCCTGGAGGCCCCTGGCATGAGCCCCGCTATGCCTGGGGTCACGGCTGGTAGGGGGCATGTTGCCAGGCGCCGGGAGGCCCCGGGGATGTGCCCTGACAGGCCCGGGGGCACGGCTGGTGGAAGGCATGCTGCAGATTGCCAGGAAGCCCCAGGAATGTACGCTGCCATGCCTGAGGTCATGGCTGGTGGGGGCATGCGCCCTGCCACGCCTGGGGTCACGGCTAGTGGGGGCATGTGCTCCGCCACGACCAGTCACAGTGGCTGTGGGGCTTGCAACCTGCATCGCCCAGGTCACCGTTGGTGGGGGGCATACATCCCACCATGCCCGGGGCACAGCTGTCCAGGGGCATGCTGGCGGTCGCTGGAGGCCCTGGGCATGTGCCCGACCACGTCCCGGGTCACGGCTTGTGGGGGCATGCAACTTGCCTCGCCCGGGTCACGGCTGGCAGCGGGCATGCCAGCGGTTGCTGGGCAGCTCTGGGGATGCACCCCGCCTCACCCCGTTGGCACAGCTGGTGGGGGGGCATGCTGCAGATCACCGGGAAGCCCTGGGTATGCGCCCCACCATGCCTGGGGGCACGGCTTGCAGGGGGCATGCTGGCTGTCACTGGGCGCCCTGGGCATGCACCCAACCATGCCTGGGGGCACGGCTGGTGGGGGGCATGCTGCAGATCGCCAGGAAGCCCTGGGTATGCACCTCGCCACACCCGGGGTCACGGCTGGTGGGGTCATGCAACCTGCCTCGCCTGGGTCACGGCTGGCGGCGGGCATGCCAGCGGTTGCTGGGCAGTCCCGGTCATGTGCACTGCCATGTCTGGGGGCACAGCTGGCGGGGGGGCATGCTGGCAGTCGCTGGGCAGCCCCAGGCATATGCCCCAACAGACCTGGGAGCACAGCTGGTGGAAGGCATGCTGCAGATCACCGAGAAGGCCCAGGAATGCGCCCCGCCATGCCCGAGGTCATGGCTGGTGAGGGGCATGTGCCCCACAATGCCCGAGGTCATGGCTAGAGGGGGCATGCGCTCCACCACGCCCAGAGTCACAGCGGCTGTGGGGCATGCAACCTGCCTCGCCCAGGTGACGGCTGGTGGGGGCATATGTCCCACCACTCCCGGGGGCACGGCTGTCCAGGGGCAAGCCAGTGGTCACTGGAGGCCCTGGGCATGTGCCCTGCCACGTCCCGGGTCACGGCTGTGGGGGGCATGCAACTTGCCTCACCCAGGTCACGGCTGGCAGGGGGCATGCTGGTGGACGCTGTGTGGCACCGGCCATGTGCCTCACCATGCCCAGAGTTACAGCTGGTGTGGGGAATGCCCCTTGACATGCCTGGAGTCACAGCTGGTGGGGGGCATGTGCCCCACCACATCCGTGTGCCACGACTGGTAGGGGGCATGCCGGTGGTCGCTGGGCAGCCCTGGACATGTGTCCCACCACACCCGGGGCACAGCTGGTTGGGGTCATGCACCCTTCCATGCCCGGGGTCATGTCTTGTGGGGGGGCATGCATCCCGCCACAGCCAGGGGCATGGCTGGTGGGGGGGTATGTGCACCGCCATGCCCGGGGCCATGTCCAGCATGGGGCTTGCCGTAGGTCTCTGGTTGGCCCCAGGATTTTTCCCCGCCACGCCCGGGAGGCACAGTTGTCGAGGGGCATGCCGGCAGTCTCTGCGGGCCCGGGGCATGCTCCCCGCCACGCCCGGTATCATGGCTGGTGGGGGCATGCACCCCACACATCCGGGGTCACGTCTGACGGAGGGCATGCCGGCGGTCGCTGGGAGGCCCTGGGCTTGCACCCGGCCACACCTCGGGTCACGGATGGTGGGTGGCATGCCACTGGGTGCCGGGAGGCCCTGGGGATGTGCATTTACACCAGGGGTCATGGCAGTTGGGGGGCATGTGCACTGTTTTGCCCGGTGGCTGGCTGGTGGGGGGCATGCCAGTGATCGTCAGGATGTCCAGGGCATGTGCCCAGTCTTGCCTGGCACCATGGCAGGTGTGGGTATGCACACAACCCACGACCGGGACCCACGTCCTGCAGGGGGCATGCCAGCGGTCACCTGGAGGCCTCAGGCTTGCGCCCCCATGCC
Organism: Nanger dama; assembly: GCA_917880005.1. Classification (NCBI taxonomy): domain Eukaryota; kingdom Metazoa; phylum Chordata; class Mammalia; order Artiodactyla; family Bovidae; genus Nanger; species Nanger dama. The sequence goes on from CAKJTW010000071.1 coordinate 156,926, forward strand.
CGGGTTCACGGCTGGTTGGGGGCATTTCCCCCATCTCGCCTGGGTTCACGGCTGATGGGGGCATGCGCCCGACTCACCTGGGGTCACAGCTGGTTGGGGGCATGTGCCTCACCACGCCCAGGGGCTCGGCTTGCGGAGGGCATGCCAGCAGTCACCACAAAGATCTGGGCATACTCCCTGCCAAGCCCAGATTTACGGCTGGCGTGGGGCATGCGCCCCACCACGCCTGGTGTCATGGCTGGTGGAGAGCATGCGCCCAGCCACTCCTGGGGTCTCGGCTGGAGGCGGGCATGCCAGCAGTCACTGGGCAGCCCCGGGCATGCTCCCCGCCACACCAGGTGTCACTGCTGGTGGGGGCATGCACCCCAACACATCTGGGGGCACGTCTGGCAGGGGGCATGCTGGTGGTCACTGGGAGGCCCTGGGCATGCTCCCCGCAATGCCCGGATGCACGGCTGGTGGGGGGCATGTGCCACGCCACGCCCGGGGTCAGTGCTGGCGTGGGGCATGCCAGTGGTCAACGGGCGACCCCAGGCATGCATCCAGCCATGCCCGGGGTGACGGCTGGTGGGGAGCATGCACCCAGCCACACCCGGGGAGGCTCGTCTGGAGGGTGGACTGCCGGGCGGTCGCTGGGCAGACCCGGGCATGCACTCTGTCACGCCCAGGGTCACGACTGGTGGGGATCATGCTGGCCGTAGCTGAGAGGCCCAGGGCATGATCCCTGCCATGCCCGGGGTCACAGCTCGTGGGGGCATGCAACCTGCCTCACCTGGGTCATGGCTGGTGGGGGCATGCGCCCCCACCACGCCAGGGATCATGGCTGGTGGGGTCATGTGCCCCACCACACCCATGGTCATGGATGGTGGGGGTCATGCAACCTGCCTCCTCCCGGGTCATGGCTGGTGAAAGACATGTGCCCCACCACGCCCAAAGTCACGGATGGTGGGGGCATGCAACCTCCTTGCCTGGGTCATGGCTGATGGGGGACATGCTGGCCGTCACTGCGAGGCCCCGGGCATGATCCCTGCCATGCCCAGGGGCACGACTGGCGGGGGGGCATGCTGGCGGTCACTGCGAGGCCTGGGGCATGATCCCCGCCACGCCTGGAGTCACAGCCGGTGGGGGTCATGTGTCAGGCCTCGCCAGGGGTCACGGCTGGTGGGGGCATGCGCCCCGCCACTCCCAGGGTCACGGATGGTGGGGGCATGCAACCTGCCTCGCCCGGTGTCATGGCTGGTGGGGAGCATGCGCCCAGACACGCCCAGGGTCACACCTGGTGGGGAACATGTGCCCCACCATGCCTGGGTTGATGGCTGGTGGGGGGCATGCACCCCGCCACACCTGGTGTGATGGATCGTGGGGGGCATGTGCCTCGCCATGCCCGGGGTCACAGATTTTGGGGGGCATGCAACCTGACTCGTGCGGGTCATGGCTTGTGGGGGCATGCACGCCACCATGCCCTGGGTCACGGCTGTTGGGGGGCATGACAGTGGTGGCCAGGTGGCCCCGGAATGCCCTCGCCACTCCTTTTCTTCATGGCTGATGAGGGGCATGCTGCCAGTCGCTTGGAGGCCCTGGGCATGTGCCCCGCCACGCACGGTGTCATTGCTGGTGGGGGGCATGCGCCCCGCCCACGCCCAGGGCATGGCTGGCGTGGGACATGTGCCCCACCACGCCCAGGGTCATGGCTGATGGGGTGCATGTGCCCCACCACGTCTTGGGGCATGGGTGGAGGGGGCTATGCCAGCAATCGCCAGGAAGACCTGGGCATGCGCCCTGCCACGCCCAGGGTTATGGCTGGTGGAGGGCATGCACCTCACAATGCCCTGGGACACGGCTGGCAGGGGGCATGACGGTGGTGGCCAGGTGGCCCCGGGCATGCACCCCACCACACCTGGGGTCACGGCTTGTGGAGGGCATGCAACTTGCCTCATCCAGGTCATGGCTGGTGGCGAGCATGCCAGCAGTGGCTGGGCGGCCCCGGGCAAGCACCCGCCTTGCCCAGGTGCACGGCTGTTGGGGTCATGCTGCAGATTGCTGGGAAGCCCAGGGTATGCCACCCCGCCATGCTTGGGGTCACGGCTGGCTGGGGGCATGACACTGGATGCTGGGAGGCCCCCGGGGATGCACCCCACCATGCCCAGGATCACGGCTGCTGGGGGGCATGTGCACCGCCTCGACCAGGGTCATGGCTGGTGGGGGCATGCACCCCGCCATGCCCTGGGTCATGGCTATTGGGGGACATGCACCTCCCTCGCCCGGGGTCACAGCAGTTAGGGGTATCCACCCTGCCTCACCCAGGGTCATGGCTGGTGGGAGGCATGTGCCCCACCCGCCCAGGGGCTTGGCTGGCAGGGGGCATGCTGGCGGTCACCATGAGGCCCTGGGCATGCACCCCACCACGTCCGGAGTCATGGCTGGTGGGGAGCATGCAACCTGCCTCACCCGGGTCATGGCTGGTGGGGGGCATGTGCCCCACCATGCCCAGGGTCACAGCAGTTGGGGGGCATGCACCCCACCTCGCCCAGAGTCATGGCGCTGTGAGGGTCATGTGCCCCTCACGCCCAGGTTCACGGCTATTGGGGTGCATGCACCTTGCCTTGCCTGGTCTCACAGCTGTTGGGGGGCATGTGCCTCACCATGCTCAGGGTCACAGCTATTTGAGGGCATGCACCCCACCTTGCCCGGTTTCAGGGCTATCGGGGGGCATGCATCCCGCCTCGCCCGGGGTCACTGCTGTTAGGGAGCTTGCGCCTCTCAGGCCCGAGTTCATGGCTATTGGGGGCATGCACCCTGCCTAGCCCAGGGTCATGGCTGTTAGGGGGCATGCACCCCACAATGCCCAGGGTCACGGCTGGTGGGGGGGCATACATCTCGCCACGCCCAGGGGCACTGCTGTCTGGGGGCATGCCATCGGTTGCCAGGAGGGCCCAGGCATGCACCCTGCCACGCCCAAGGTCACAGCTGGTAGGGGGCATGCGCCCCGCCACGCCCAGAGTCACAGCTGCTGCGGGGCATGCAACCTGACTTGCCCGGGTCACAGCTTTTTGGGGGGTATGCTCCCCGCAAAGCCCGGGATCATGGCTGGTGAGGGGCATATGTCCTGCCATGCCCAGGGCATGGCTGTCCAGAGGAATGCCGGCGGTCACAGGGAAGACCCGGGCATGTGCCCTGCCATGACCAGAGTCACTGCTGGTGGGGAGCATGCACCCCATCACAGCCGGGTTCACAGCTGAGAGGGGCACACACCCCACCATGCCCGGGGTCACGGCTGTGGTAGGGCGTGCATCCCACCACGCCCGGTTGCACAGCTGGTGGGAGGCAAGCTGCCCACCACGCACGGGGTCATAGCTGGTGGAGGTATGCGACTGCTACATGTTAGGCCACGACTAGCAGGGTGCATACCAGCGGTCCCCGTGCAGCCCCGGGCATGTCCCGCCACACCCGGGGGGCACAGCTAGCGGGAGGCATGCCGCCAGTCACTGGGAAGCCCTGGGCAGGCTTCCCGCGATGCCCGCGTTTACAGCTGATGGGGAGCATGCGCCTTGCCACACCCAGGGTCTCAACTGGTGAGGGCATGCACCCTGCCTCACCTGGGGTCACGGCTGGCGGGAAGCATGTGCCCCGCCACTCGGGGTCACGGCTGTCGGGGGCATGCCAGCAGTCTCAGGTGCCCCAGACATGAGCCCCACCATGCTCCGGGTGCACGGCTGTCAGGGGGCATTCCGGCGGTCACCAGGAGGCCCTGAGCATCCGCCCTGCCACACCTGGGGTCATGGCTGGTGGGGGCATGCTGCCGGTCGCTGGGAGGACCCGGGCATGTGCCCTGCCTTGCCCAGTGGCACGGCTGGTGAGGGGCATGCCGGAGGTCACTGGTAGGCCCTGGGAATGTGCCCCGCCATGCCCAGGGTCACAGCTGGTGGGGGACGGGCATCCTGCCACGCCTGGGGTAACGGCTGTAGGAGGGCATGCACCCCACCACACCCCGGTTCACAGCTGGTGGGGGGCATGCAACCTGCCTCACCTGGGTCACAGCGGGTGGGGGCATGTGCCCTGCCATGCCGGGGTCACAGCTGGTGGTGGGCACGTGCCCCTCCTCACACGGGGTCATGGCTGGTTGGGGGCATGTGCCCTGCCATGCCCAGGGCATGGCTCACGGGGTCATGCTGGCGGTCGCTGGGAGGACCGGGCATCCGCCCCGCCATGCTTGGGGTCACGGTTGGAGGGGTGAAGGCTGCTGGGTGCTGGTAGTCCCAGGGGATGTGCCCCCACACACCCGGGGTCACGGCTGTTGGGGGCATTGCACTGCCTTACCCAGGGTCACAGTGGGTGGGGGGCATGCACCCTGCCACAACCAGGGTCCACGGCTATTGTGGGGCATGCACCCCACCTGGCCCGGGGTCACAGCTTTCGGGGAGCATGTGCCCCGCCTCGCCCAGAGTCATGGCTGTTGGGGGCATGCACTCTGCCTCGCCTGGGGTCACTGCTGTTATGGGGCATGTGCCCCGCCTCACACGGTTTCACGGCTATTGGGGGGCATGCACCCCACCTCGCCCAGGGTCACGACTGCTGGGGGGCATGCACCCCACCATGCTCAGGGTCCACAGCTATTTGGGGGCATGCACCTCGCCTCCACCCAGTTTCACGGCTGTTGAGAGGCATGCACCCCGCCTCGCCTGGGGTCACTGCTGTTATAGGCATGCACCCCTCCATGCCCAGGGTCACGGCTATTGGGGGCATGCACCCTGCCTCGCCCAGAGTCACGGCTGTTGGGGGCATATGTCTCGCTACACCCAGGGGCACGGCTTTCCCGGGGGCATGCCAGCAGTTTCAGGAGGCCCCGGGCATGCGCCTTGCCATGCCCGAGGTCAGGGCTGGTGGGGGCATGTGCCCGCCATGCCCAAGTCACGGCTGCTGCGGGGCATGCAACCTGACTCGCCTGGGTCATGGCTGGTGGGGGCATGTGCCCCCACAAATCCCGGGGGTCACGGCTGGTGAGGGGAATACGTCCCACCACACCTGGGGGCATGGCTGTCCGGGGAATGCCAGTGGTTGCAGGGAAGTCCCGGCATGCACCCTGCCATGCCCGGAGTCACTGCTGTTGGGGGAGCATGTGCCTCCACCACTCCCGGGTCACGGCTGGCGGGGGGCATGCTGCTGGGCACCGGGAGGCCCTGGGGATGTGCCCCATTATGCCCGCGTTCACGGCTGTTGGGGGCATTCTGGCGATCGCTGGGATGTCCCGAGCATGTGCCCCTATCATGCCCAGAGTCACGGGCGGGTGAGGAGCATGTGCACCGACACGCCCGTGGCCACGTTTTACAGGGGGCATGCCGGCGGTTGCTAGGAGGCCCAGGCCATGCGCCCCGCCATACCCAGGGTCACAGCTGGTGGGGTGCATGTGCTCAGCCACGCCCGGGGTCACGGCTGTTGGGGGGCATGCTGCCGGTTGCTTGAAGGCCCTGGGCATGCACCCCACCACTCACGGGGTCACGGCTTGTGGGGTGCATGCTGGCGGTCGCCTGGAGGACCCGTGCATGCGCCCAGACATGCCTGGGGGCACAGCTAGCAAGGGGCATGCGCCCCACAAAGCCCGGGTGCACGGCTGTCGGGGGCATGTCGGCCATCACCTGGAGGTCCTGGGCATGTGCCCGGACAAGCCTGGGGGCACGGCTGGCAAGGGGTGGTCACCCTGCCACACCTGGATGCCCGGCTGGTGGGGGGCATGCTGGCGGTCGCCGGGAAGCCCTGGGCATATGGCCCACCACGCCCGGGATCACAGCTGGAGGGGGGCATGCCAATGGTCACCAGGAGGTCCTGAGCATGCACCCCGCCATGCCTGGCTGCACGACTGGCAGGGGGCATGCCGGCGGTCACCGGGAGGCTCCGGTCATGAGCCCCGCATCACCGAGGGGCACAGCAGGAGGAGGGCATGCCAGCAGCCGCCAGGAGGCCCCAGGCATGTGCCCTGCCACGCCTGGGGGCATTGCTGACTGGGGGCATGTCGGTGATCTCCAGGAGGCCCCAGGCATGCACCCCACATCGCCTGGGTTCACTGCTTTCAGGGGTATGCGCCTGCCATGCCCAAGGTCACAGCTTGCGGGGGGCATGCCAGCGGTCGATGGGAGGCCCCAGGCATGTGCCATGCCACGCCCAGGGTAACAGCTGGCTGGGGGGTATGCGTCCCGCCACGCCCAGGTTCACCGGCTATTGATAGGCATGCCAGCAGTTGCTGGGAGGCCCCGGCCTTGTGCCCCACCATGTCCCAAGTCACAGTTGGTTGGGGGCATGCCGGAGGTCAACGGGAGGTCGGGGCATGTGCCCCGCCACACTCAGGGGCACAGTTCATGGGGAGCATGCCAGCTGTTGCTGGGATGACCCAGATATGCACTTCGCCATGCCCAGGGTCACTGTTGGAGGGGGCATGCGCCCAGCCACGCCTGGGGTCTTGGCTGTGGGCGGCATGCGCACCATAACGCCAGGGTGCATAGCTGGTGGGAGGCATGCCAATGATCGTCAGGAGACCCTGGGCATGCAGCCTGCCAAGCCTGGCAGCTCGGTTGAGTGGGGGCATGCCGGTGGTAGCCGGAAGCCCCAGGCATGCGTCCCACCTCGCACGGGGGCACGGATGGCAGGGGACATGTGCTCCACCTTGCCCAGGAGCACGGTGGGTGTGGGGCATGCCACTGGTCGCTGGGAAGCCTCGGGCATACACCCTGCCATGCCCGGGGGACACGGCTGGCGGATGGCATGCTGGCGGATGCCGGGAGGCCCCCAGGCATGCTCCCCACCACACCCAGTGGCACGGCTTGCGGCGGCATGCCGGCTGTTGCCAGAAGGCCCCAGGCATGCACCCCTCCACGCCCAGGGGCACGGCTGGTGGAGGGCATGCCGGTGGTCACCGTGAGTCCCCTGGCATGTGCCACACCAAGACTCGGGGCACGGCTGGCAGGGGGCAGGTCGGCGTTCACTGGGAGGCTGTGGGCATGTGCCCCACCACGCCCAGAATCACAGCTGGCAGGGGGCATGCCAGTGGTCGCCTGGAGAACCCGGGCATGTGCCCCCACACGCCTGGGGGCACGGCTGGCTGGGGGCACCTCGGCAATTGCTGGGAAGCCTTGGGCATGTGCCCCGCCACGCACGGGAGCACGGCTTTTGGGGGGGCATGCTGGTGGTCACCAGGAGGCCCTGGGCATGCAACCCACCATGCCTGGGGGCATGTCTGGCAGGGGGCATGCCAGCGGTCACCTGGAGGACCCGGGCATGTGCCAAACACGCACAGGTGCATGGCTGGCAACGGGCATGTGCCCCACCATGCCCAGGGTCATTGCTGGCAGCTGCCAAGTCGGCAGTCACCGGGAGGCCCCAGGCATGTGCCCAGCCAACCCGGGGGCATGGCTAGTGAGGGGCATGCTCCCCGCCATGCCCAGGGGCACAGCTGGCGTGAGGCATGCTGGCATCACCGGGAGTCCCGAGCATGTGCCGCACCATGTCTGGTGCACAGCTGGCAGGGGCATGTGCCCCACAATGCCCGGGGACATGGCTGGTGGGGGGCATGTCGGTGGTCACCTGCAGGACACGGGCATGCACAGGTACACGACTGGGGTCACGTCTGGTAGGGGCATGCGCCCCCTGCCACGCCCGGGGCACGGCTGGTGGGGGCAAGTAGGCGGTCTCTGGGAGGACGTGGGCATGAGCCCCGCCACGCCCAGGGTCACGGCTTGTGGGGTGCATGCCGGCGGTCACCTGGAGGACCCATGCATGCGCCCGGACACACCTGGGGGCACAGCTAGCAAGGGTACGCACCCCACCGTGCCCGGGTGCACAGCTGTCAGGGGGCATGTCGGCAGTTGGTAAGAGGTCCTGGGCATGCGCCCGGACAAGCCCGGGGTACGGCTGGCACAGGGCAGTCACCCAGCCACACCTGGATGCCCAGCTGGTGGGGGCCTGACGGCAGTTGCTGGGAGGCTGCGGGCATGTGCCCAGTTACACCCAGGGTCACAGCTGGTGGGGGGGCATGCTGGCGTTCACCGGGAGGCCCCATGCATTCTCCCGCCACACCCAGTGGCACGGCTTGCAGCAGCATGCCATCTGTTGCCAGGAGGACCCAGGCATGTGCCCGACATGCCCAGGGGCATGGCTGGTGGGGGCATCTCGGCGATCGCCGGGAAGGCCCTGGGCATGTGCCCCACCACACCCAGGGGCATGGCTGGCAGGGGCATGTGCCACACCCGGGGGCATGGCTGGAAAGGGGCATGTGCCCCGCCACGCCCGGGAGCAAGGCTGGCGGGGGGCATGCCAGCGGTCACCGGGAGGCCCCATGCATTCTCCCCACCATACCTGGTGGCACGGCTTGCAGCGGCATGCCATCTGTTGCCGGGAGGACCCAGGCATGTGCCCCAACACGCCCGGTGGCACGGCTGGTGGGGGGTATGCCAGCGGTCACCTGGAGGTCCTGGGCATGCGCCTGGACAAGCCCGGGGGCACAGCTGGCAAGGGGAAGTCACCCTGCCACGCCTGGGTTCCCGGCTGGTGTGGGGCATGACGGGCGGTTGCCGGGAGGCCCCGGTCATGTGCCCAGTTACACCCAGGGTCACAGCTGGTGTAGGGCATGCCGGCATTCTCCGGGAGGACCCAGGCATGCTCCCCACCACACCCGGTGGCACGGCTTGTGGCGGAATGCCAGCTGTTGCCGGGAGGCCCCAGGCATGCGCCCCGCCACGCCTGGGGGCATGGCTGGTGGGGGCTTTTGGGATATCACCGGAAGGCCCTAGACATGCACCCCGCCACGCCCGGGGACACGGTTTGTGGAAGGCATGCGGGCGGTCATCGGGAGGCCCCCAGGCAAGCAACTCTCCATGCCCGAGGGCACGGCTGGTGAGGGGCATGCAGGCAGTCGACTGGAGGTCCCAGGAAAGCGCCCCACAAACCCGGGGGCATGGCTGGCAGGGGGCATGCTCCCCACCACACCCGGGGCACGGCTTGAATTGGCATGCCGGTGGTTGCCGGGAGGCCTCGGGCATGCACCCCGCCACGGCTGGGGGGCACAGCCTGCAGGGGCATGTGCTCCGCCACGCCCGGGGCCATGGCTGGTGGGGTCATGCTCCAAGACACGCCCAGGGGCACGGCTGGTGGGGTCATGCCGGTGGTCGCCGTGAGGACCTGGGCATGCACCCTGCCACGCCCGGGGACACAGCTATTGGGGGACATGCTCCCCCGCCACATCCGGGGGACGGCTGGCAGGGGCATGCGCCCACAATGCCCGGGGACATGGCTGGTGGGGGCATGCTGGTAGTCGCCTGCAGGACACGGGCATGCACATGGACACGACCGGGGTCACGTCTGGTAAGAGGCATGCGCCCGCAATGCCCGGGGGCACAGCTGGTGGGGGCAAGTCGGCGGTAGCTGGGACAATGTGGCCATGAGCCCCACCATGCCCGGGGGTCACAGCTGGCGGCTGGCAAGTCAGCGGTCGCCGGGAGGTCATGGCCATGCCCCCGGCCATGCCTGGGGGCACGGCTGGTGGGAGATATGCCGGCAAATGCTGGGAGACCCTTGGCTTGTGCCCTGCCACGCCTGGGGTCATGGCTGATGGGAGGCATGCCGGCGGTCGCTGGGAGGTCTGTCATGCTCCCCGCCATGCATGTGGAGACAGCTGTGTGGGTCATGCCCCCTGCCATGCCCAGGGTCATGGCTGGCGGGGGGCATGCCAGCGGTTGCTGGGAGGACCCGGGAATGCGCCCTGCACACCTGGGGGCACGACTGGTGGTGGACATGCCGTCAGCCACTGGGAGTCCCGGCCATGCACACCACCATGCCCAAGGGCACAGCTGGCGAGCAGTTGTACCCCACCATGCCCGGGGGCACAGCTTGTGGGGGCCTGCCAGCGGTCTGGGAGGCCTCAGTCATGTGCCTTACCACCCACGGGGGGGCACGGCTGACAGGGGGCATGGTGGCAGTCCCTGGAGTCCTTGGGCATGCGCCCAGCCATGCCCAGGATCACGGCTGGTGGGGGGCATGCCAGGGTCGCCAGGAGTCCCTTTGCATGGGCCCCCGCCATGCCCGTGGCATGGCTGACTTGTGGCATGACAGTGGTTGCTGGGAGAACTAGGGCATGCGCCCCGCCATGCCTGTGGGCACGGCTGGCGGTAGGAATGTGCCCCACCATGCCTGGGGTCATGGCTGGTAGGGGGTGAGGTGCCCTGCATGTCTGGGGGCACGACTGGAAGGGGGCCTGTGCCCAGCCATGCCCAGGGGTACGGCTGGCGGGGGCATGCCAGCGGTCACTTGGAGGCCACGGGCATGTGCCCTGCCATGCCCAGGGGCACAATGGCGGGGGGCATGCGCTTCACCACGACTGGGGTCACGGTTGATGGGGGGCATGTCAGCGGCCTCCAGGTGGTCCAGATATGCACCCTGCCCCACCTAGGGGCACAGCTGGCACTTTGTATGCTGGTGGTAGGTGGGAGGCCCCAGGCATGTGCCCGGCCAACCCGGGGGCACGGCTGGTGGAGGGCATGCTCCCCGCCATGCCCAGGGGCACGGCTGGTGAGAGGCATGCCGGCAACACCAGGAGGCCCCGGGCATGTGCCGCACCACATCCAGGGTCACGGCTGGCAGGGGCATGTGCCCCGCAATGCCCAGGGACACAGCTAGTGGGTGACATGCTGGCGGTCACCTGCATGACACGGGCATGCACATGGACACGACCGGGGTCACGTCTGGTAAGGGCATGCGTCCCACCACATCCGGAAGCACGGCTGGTGGGGGCAAGTTAGCAGTCGCTGGGAGGATGTGGGCATGAGCCCCGCCACACCCGGGGTCACGGCTGGTGGCTGGCAAGTCGGCGGTCGCCGGGAGGCCCTGCCATGCCCCTGGCCATATCCGGGGGCACGGCCAGCGGGGGTATGCCAGCAAATGTGAGGAGGCCCTTGGCTTGCACCCCACCATGCCTAGGGTCACGGCTGATGGGAGGCATGCCAGCGGTCGCCAGGAGGCCTCAGTCATGTGTCCCGCCATGCATGGGGACACAGCTGTGTGGGGCATGGCTGGTGAGGGGCATGCCAGCGGTCGCTGGGAGGACCCAGGCATGTGCCCCGCACACCTGAGGGCACGGCTGGCGGTGGACATGCCGTCAGCCACTGGGAGGTCCCAGCCATGCACCCCGCCATGCCCAGGTGCATGGCAGGCAGGCAGTTGCACTCCACCATGCCCAGGAGCACAGCTGGTGGGGGCCTGCAGGTGGTCTGGGAGGCCTCGGGCATGTGCCTTGCCACACACGGGAGCACGGCTGGCAGGGGGCATGCTAGCAGTCCCCTGTAGTCCTTGGGCATGCGCCCAGCCATGCCCAGGATCACGGCTGGTGGGGGGGCATGCCAGGGTCGCCAGGAGTCCCTGTGCATGGACTCCGCCATGCCCGTGGCATGGCTGACGTGTGGCATGACAGTGGTTGCTGGGAGAACTAGGGCATGCGCCCCGCCATGCCCGCGGGCACGGCTGGTGGTAGGAATGTGCCCCACCATGCCTGGGGTCACGGCTGGTAGGGGTGAGGTGCCTTGCATGTCTGGGGGCACGACTGGAAGGGGCCTGCGCCCAGCCATGCCCAGGGGGTATGGCTGGCGGGGGGCATGCCAGCGGTCACTTGGGAGGCCCCGGGCATGGGCCCTGCCATGCCCAGGGGCACATTGGCGGGGGCATGCGCTTCACCACGACTGGGGTCACGACTGATGGGGGGCATGTCAGCAGCCTCCAGGTGCTCCAGATATGCACCCTGCCCCACCTAGGGCACAGCTGGCACTTTGTATGCTGGCGGTAGGTGGGAGGCCCCCAGGCATGTGCCCTGCCATGCCCATGGGCACGGATGGTTGGGGCATTCCCACCATCGCTGGGAGGCCCTGGACATTCGCCCCAACATGCCAGGGGGTACAGCTGGTGGAAAGCATATGCCCCGCCATGCCGGGGCACGGCTGGCAGGATGCATGCTGGTGGTCGCCGGGAGGCCCCGGGCATTCACCCTGCAATGCCCATGGACACGGGTGGCGGGGGGCATGCTGGCGGTCACTGGGAGTCCCCTGGCATGTGCCACGCCATGACTGGGGGCACGGCTGGTGGGGGCAGGTCGGGCGTTCACTGGGAGGCCGTGAGCATGCACCCCACCACGTCCAGAGTCACAGCTGGCAGGGGGGCAAGTTGGCGGTCGCCTGGAGGACCCGGACATGCACCTGACACGTCCGGGTGTACGGCTGACGTAGGGCATCTCGGCGATCGCCGCGAGGCCCTGTGCATGTGCAGTGCCACGCCCAGGGTCATGGCTGGCAGCTGGCAAGTCGGTGGTTGCCGGGAAGCCCGGGCATGTGCCCGGCCAACCCGGGGGCACGGCTGGTGGGGGCATGCTCCCCGCCATGCCCAGGGGCACAGCTGGCGAGAGGCATGCCGGCAACACCAGGAGGCCCCGAGCATGTGCCGTGCCACATCCGGGGTCACAGCTGGCAGGGGGCATGTGCCCTGCAATGCCCAGGGACACAGCTGGTGGGGGCATGCTGGCAGTCGCCTGCATGACACGGGCATGCACATGGACACGACCGGGGTCACGTCTGGTAGGGGCATGTGTCCCACCACGTCCCAGAAGCACGGCTGGTGGGGGCAAGTTGGCAGTCGCTGGGAGGATGTGGGCATGCGCCCCGCCATGCCCACGGGCACGGCTGGCTGGAGGAATGTGCTCCACTATACCTGCAGTCAGGGCTGGTGGGGTTGATGTGCCTTGCATGTCCGGGGGCATGACTTGAAGGGGGCCTGTGCCCAGCCTGGGGGTATGGTTGGCGGGGGCATGCAGGCCGTTGCCGGGAGAACCCGGGCTTGTGCCTCACCATGCCTGGGGACTCGGCTGGCTGAGGGCATGCCAGCAGTCGCCTGGAGGCCCCGGGCATGCGCCCTGCCATGCCCAGGGGCACATTGGCGGGGCGCATGCGCTTCACCACGACTGGGGTCATGGCTGATGGGGGCATGTTGGCAGCCTCCAGGTGCCCCAGATATGCACCCTGCCCCACCCGGGGGCACAGCTGGCACTTTGTATGCTGGTGGTAGATGGGAGGCCCTGGGCATGTGCCCTGCCATGCCCATGGGCACGGATGGTTTGGGCATTCTGGCAGTCGCCGGGAGGCCCTGGACATTCGTCCCAACATGCCAGGGGGTACAACTGGTTGAAAGCATGTGCCCCGCCATGCCCAGGTACATGGCTGGCAGGGTGCATGCCAGTGGTCGCCGGGATGCCCCAGGCTTGCACCCCGCCATGTCCTGGGGTAAGGCTGGCAGGGGGCATGCCAGCTGTCACCGTGAAACCCTGGGCATGTGCCCCACCACGCCCGGGAGCATGGCTGGCGAGGGTCATGCCGGCGGTAACCAGGAGGCAATGGGCATGCATGCTGCCACGGCCGGGGGCACAGCTTGCAGGGGGCATGTGCCCCTCCATGCCAAGGGTCACGGCTGGCAGAGGGCCTGCCAGTCTTCACCGGGAGGCCTCAGGCATGAGCCTCGCCATGATTGGGAGCATGGCTGGTGGGGGGAAGGCCGGTTGTCAATGGGAGGCCCCAGGCATTCAACCCGCCATGCCCAGGGGCATGGCTGGTGGGATTATATGCCCCGCCATTCCCGGGGGCATGACTGGCGATGGGCATGCACCTTGCCATGCCCAGGTTCTCGGCTGGCAGGGGGAAGACCAGCAGTTGCCATGAGGCTGCGGGCATCCACCCCACCCCCACCCGGGGGCACGGTTCACAGGGGGCATGCCAGCAGTTGCCGGGTGGCCCCAAGCATGTGCCCCACCACGCCTGGGTGCACGGCTGGCAGAGGGGCATGCTACGGGCACCAGGAGGCCTCAGTCATGCACCCCACCATGCATGGGAGCACAAAGGTCAGGGAGCATTCCGGCAGTGCCCAGGAGGCTTCACGCATGCTCCCTGCCATGCACAGGGGCACGGCTGGAGGGGGGGCATACTGGTGGTGCCCAGGAGGCCTCACACATGCTCCCCGCCATGCACAGGTGCACCACTGGTAGGGGGCATGCAGGCAGTGCCGGAGGCCTCACACATGCTCCCTGCCATGCACGGGGCACAGCTGGCGGTGGGAATGCCAGCGGTACCAAGGAGGCCTCACGCATGTTTCCTACCATGCAAGGCAGGAGGCCCTCACACATGCCCCCCACCATGCACGGGGGGCATGGCTGGCGGGGTCATGCCAGTGGTGCCGGGAGGCCTCACTCATGCTCCCTGCCATGCACGGGGGGCAGGGCTGGCTGGGGGCATCCCAGCAATGCCCGGGAGGCCTTATGCATGCTCCTGAAATGCAAGGGGGCATGGCTGGCGGGGGGGCATGCCGATGGTGCCCGGGAGGCCTCACCCATGCTCCCCGCCATGCACAGGAACACAGCTGGCGGTGGGCATGCTGGTGGTGCCTGGGAAGCCTCACTCATCCTCCCTGCCTTGCACTGGGACACGGCTGGTGGAAGGCATGCCAACAGAGGGAATGCCAGCAGTGGCCGGAGGCCTCACTCATTTTCCCCTGAATGCACAAGGGCATGGCTGGTGGGGTGCATGCCGGCGGTAGCTGGAAAGTCCCAGGCATGTGCCCCGCCATTTCTGGGGGTAAGGCTGGCAGGGGGCATGCCAGCGATGGCCAGGAAACCCCAGGCATGCGCCCCGCCACGCCCAGGAGCACGGCTGGTGAGGGTCATGCTGGCGGTAGCCAGGAGGCAACGGGTATGCACCCCACCACGCCCGGGGCACAGCTCACGGGAGGCAAGCGCCTCTCCATGCCAAGGGTCATGGCTGGCAGAGGGCCTGCTGGTGGTCGCCGGGAGGCTTCAGGCATGAGCCTCACCATGCCCAGGGGCATGGCTGGTGGGGGGAAGGCTGGCGGTCGCTGGGAGGCCCCGGGCATGATCTCCACCATGCCCAGGGGCATGGCTGGTGGGGGACATGTGCCCAGCATGCCCGGGGTCACGGCTGGTGGGGGCGATGCCAGTAGTCGCCGGGAGGCCTCGTCATGCACCCTCCCATGCCTGGGGGCACAGCGGTGGGTGCCATGTGCCCTGCTTTGCCCAGGGGCATGGCTTGTGGGGGCATGCTGGTGGCCACTGGGAGCCCCCAGACATGTGCCATGCCATGCCCCCGGGCCATGTGCAGTTTCTCCCTGCCATGCCCTGGGGCACGGCTGGCAGTGGGCATCCCCCGCATGCCCGGGGAATGGCTGGTGGTGAGCATGCCAGTGGTCACTGGGAGGTCCTGGGCATGCGCCCCACCATGCCCCAGGGCACAGCTGGTGGGCAGTTGCTCCCCGCTATGCCCAGTGGCATGTGTGATGGGGGCCTGCTGGCAGACACTGGGAGACCTTGGGCATGTGCCCCACCACGCCCAGGTAGCACGGCTGGCAGTGGGCATGCCGGCAGTTGCCAGGAGGCCCTGGGCATGGGCCCCGCCATGCTCATGGCACGTCTAGCAGGGGGCATGCTGGTGGTCAGTAGGAGGCCTACAGCATGTGCCCTGCCACGCCCGGGGGCACGTCTGGTTGGGGGAATGCAGCCCACCCTGCATGAGGGCACGGCTGGTGGGCGCATGCCGGCGGGCATATGCCCCACCATGCCCAGGGGCACGTTGACGGGGGGCAGGCCAGCAGTCACCAGGAATTCTGGGTACGCACCCCACCATGCCCATGGTCACGGCTGGTAGGGGGCAAGCCAGTGGTCACCAGGAGACCCTGGGCTTGTGCCTCGCCATGCCCAGGAGCATGGCTGGTGAGGGCATGCCAGTGGTCACCTGTAGGCCCCGGGCATGTGCATTGCCATGCCCAGGGCACGGCTGGTGGGTGGCATGCGCCCAGCCATGCCCGGTGTCACGGCTGGTGGGGGATGCCGGAAGTCACCGGGAGGCCCTGGGCATGCTCCCCACCTGGCCTGGGGGCTCGGCTGATGCGGGGGCATGACGGCAGTTGCTGGGTGCCCCAGGCATGCAGCCCGCCACAACCCGGGGCACGGCTGGTGGGGGTCATGCACCCTGAAACACCCAGGAGCACGGCTGGCTTGGGGCATTCCAGCCTTCACCAAGAGGCCCCAGACATTTGCCCCGACATGCCCAGGGTACAGCTGGTGGGGAGCATGTGCCCCGCCATGTCTGGGGGCATGGCTGACGATGGTATGCCGGCAAATGCCGGGAGGCCCGGGCTTGCGCCCCCACCATGCCTGGGGTCATAACTAGGGGCGAGCATGCCAGCAATCATTGGGACAACTCATGCATGCACCCCGCCATGCCGGGGGCACGGCTGGCAGGGGGCATGTTGGCGGTCACAGGGGAGGCCTCAAGTATGCACCCTGCCTTGCCCAGGGTCATGGCTGGCTGGGGGCATGCTGGCGGTCTCTGGGAGGCCTTGGGCATGCACCCCACCATACCCAGGAAATGGCTGGTGTGGGACATTTCGGCAGATGCCAGGAGGCCTCGGGCATGTGCCCCGCCATCCCTGGAGTTACAGCTGGTGCTGGGCATGCCAGCGGTCACCGGGAGGCTTCAGGCATGCACCCTGCCATGCCTGGGTGCACGGCTGGTGAGGGGCTTGCCGGCAGATGCCAGGAGGGCTCAGGCATGCACCCCACCATGCCCGGGGGCACGACTGGTGGGGGGCATTCTGGCAGTCATCGGGAAACCTCAGGCATGTGCCCCGCCTTGCCTGGGGACACGGCTGGTGGGGGGCATGCCTGCTGTCGCTGGGAGGCCTCAGGTATGCTCTAGGCTTCATGGGCTTCTGGGAGGGATATGCAGTGCCACACGCATAGAAGGGGCTTCATTCGTGCCCAGCAAGTGACTGTGACCATGTTTTTTTTTTTTTTTTTTTTTTTTTTTTTAATCCCTCTTGTAGCCAGCAGAGACATGTGCATGTGGTTTGGGCCTTCACCAGCATGCCTGTGCTCCCACCCACTGCCCCAGCTCAGGAGAAAAAGCCCTTGAGCCCAGACTTCCAGGAGGCAACTGTCACCTCCACTTGGATGCCTTGGGTACAGCATGTGGGAAAGTGAAGCTCCTCAGGTGAAGACGAGGCATTCCAGCTGCGTGCATCTGCAAGCCCTGATGGGGAAGGCTTGAATGTGCCTCCAGAACAACAGATCTCCAGCTCTGCTGAGAGGTCTGATCTGGCGGAGCCTCTGGTGCAGAGTCTGCTCTGCCCAGGGTGAAACTTGCCCAGACTTGCCTAGCAGCTAGGCTTACTGCCCAGGAAGGAGCAGGCTGCAGGCAGCTGGAGAATGACATGGGTACCTTCTTGGACTCAGCCCCACTCCTTCCTTGCCTTGCGACCTAGGCCCCCAATCCTCTTTGGGTAGGGATTTGGGGCCAGTGGGTTCCATACTGCCAAGGGCTCTAGCAGTGAGAGCTCTCTCAGAGGGAAGGGAAGGGCAACTGGATGGCTTTTCCAGTGGATGCTTGGTCGCACAGACCCAGCACTGCACGGAGAGCACCATGCTCCCAGGGGCGCCTGCGTGGGGCTTGCAGTGCCATAACTAGAGTGGGGGCTCTATTCGCGCCCAGCAAGATTCTGCCAGACATGGGTTTGCTAGTGCTGTCCTAGCTAGCAGAGACATGTGCAGGTTATTTTGGGTCTGCCCCTGCGCATCTGGGATCCCACGCACAGCCCCAGCTCAGGGAAACCAGCCCCTGAGCCAAGACCTGCTGGAGGTGTGTGGCGCCCCCCGCCTGGAAACTGAGTGCACATCATGCAGGGAAGTGAGCCTACTCAGGGAAAATGAGGCAGCCAAGCTGTATGCATCTGAAAGCCCTGATGGGGAAGGCCCAAGTGTGCCTCAAGAAAAGCAGAGCTCCAACTCTGCTCAGAGGCCTGATATGGCAAAGTCCCGGGAACAAAGCTGCTCTGCTCTGGGCGAGTCCTGCCTAGACGTGCCTAGCTGCTAGGGTTACTGCTCAGGAAGGAGCAGGCTGTGGGAGGCTGGGAGATGGCACTGGAGCCTTCCTAGCCTAAGCTCCATGCCTGCCTTGCCTTTCAACCTAGACCCCAAATCTATAAATGAACCGTGAACCCTTATCCCAAGCCCCAAACAATGAACCCCAAACCCCTATCCCAAACCACAAACTATTCACCTGAACCCCAAACCTGAGGCCCTGGGAGCCTGGTGCTTCCATGCGGTGCTATATCTGTGTGGCTAGGCAACCTTTGGAGAAGCCAACCAGTTGCCCTTTCCTTCCGTCTGACAGAGGTCTCACTGCTGGAGGTTTGGCAGTGTAGTACCCCATGAAACACAAACCCTTAACCCAAACCCAAACCTCTAAACTGAACCCCAAACCCCATACCCAAAACCCCATACCCGAACTCCAAACCTTTAAGCCAAACCCCAAACCCCAAACTGCAAACCCATAACCTGAATCACAAAACCCTAACCTGAAACACAAACCCCGAACCCCAAAACCCAAAACCCAAACCTGAACTTCAAACTGATAACCCAAACCCCAAACCCCGAACTCAAAAGCCCTAACCCAAACCACAAAGACATAACCTGAACCAAAACCAATAAACTGAACCACGAACCCTTAACTCGAACCATGAAACTCAAAGCACTAACTAGAACACCAAAATCCAAACCCAAAAACCTGAACTTGAAACCACGAACTCCTAAACCCTAACATGAACCCTGAACCCCTAACCCAAACTCCAAACCCCAAATTCAAACCCATAAAACGAACTGCGAACACCTAACCCGAATGCCAAACCCCAAACCCCAAACCCCTAACTAGAATCCCAAACCCTTAACCCAAACCCCAAACACTGAACCCCCAACCCCCAACCCCTAACCCCAATGCCAGACACCTGAAATGAACCGTGCACCCCAAACGCCAACCCTGTAACCCAAGCCCCTAATGTGAAATGTGAAACCCTAACCCAAACCCCAAACCCCTAACACCAAACCCCTAAATCGAATCCCAAACCCCTAAATCCAAACCCCTAACCCAAATAATGAACCCCAACCACAAACCACAAACCCCTATCCCGAACACCAAACCCCAAACACCTAAACTGATCACAAAACCCCTAACCCAAACTGCAAACCCTGAACCCCCAGCACTGAACACTGAACCCTAAACCCCTAACCCGAACCCCAAACCCCTAACCCGAACCCCAAACTCCTAACCAGAACTGCATCACTTAACCCAAAATATGAACCCCTAACCCTGAACCTGAACCCCCTAACCCAAACAGGGAATCCCTAACCCCTAACCGCATTCCCTAACAAGAATCCCAAACATGAACCCCAAACCCCTAACTCAAACCCCAAACCCCAAACCCCTAACCTGAACAGTGAAGCCCTTACCCAAACCCTAAAACCCAAACCACAAACCACTAACCCTAACCGTGAACCCCCAACCCAAACATGAAACACCTAAATGCATACCCCTAATGTGAACCCCAAACACTGAACCCCAAAACACTAACCTGAACCAGGAACCCCTTACCTGAACCCCGAACCCCTTACCTGAACCCCAAACACTAACCTGAACCATGAACCCCTAACCCGAACCCCAAAATCTAACCTGAACCCCAGACCCAGAAACCCAAACCCTAACCTGAACTGCAAACCCATACCCCGAACCAAACCCCTAACCTGAACCCAAATCCTGAAACAGAACCGTGAACACCTAACCTGAACCCCAAACCCCTAACCCAAACTGCAAACCCTTAACCCAAACCTCAAACCCCTAACCCGACTCTCAAACCCCAAACCCCAAACCATTAACCCAAGCCATGAAACCCCAACCTGAACTTCAAACCCCAAACCCCAAACCATGAACACTAAACCCATAACCCTAACCCAAACCTTTAACCCAAAACCCCTAACCCGAACTCCAAACCTCGAACTGCAAAACCCTAACTCAAACCATGAACCCTGATCCTGAAACCCAAACCCCTAAGCTGAACCTCAAACCCCTAACCTGAAACTCAAACTCTTAAACGGAACCCCAAAACCCTAACCTAAACCATGAACCCCCTAACCCAAAACCCAAACCCATAACTCAAACATAACGCTGAACTGCAAAACACTAACATAAACCACAAACCCCAAACATGAACCCTAAACCCCAAATCCCACGTAAACCCCTAGCCTAAACTCCAAACCCCAAACATCAAACCCCTAACCCTTAAACTCATACCCCTAACCTGAACCTCAAACCACAAACTCCAAACCACGAACCCCAAACCACTAACCCAAACCCCAAGCAACTGCTGGAGAAGCCATTCAGTAGCCCTTCCCTTTCCCTGACAGAGCTCTAACTGCTGGAGCCCGTGGCAGTCTGGAAACCGCCAGCTACTAACCACTCCCCAAGTAGGCCTGGAGCTTGAGGTCAAAGGCAAGGCAGGAGCGAAGCTGACGCCAGGAAGGCACCAAGGCCATCTCCAAGCCTCTCGCAGCCTGCTGCTTCCTGGGAAGTAAGCCTAGCAGCTAGGCATGTCTGTGCAAGGCTTGCCAAGGGCCAAGCATCCATGCACCCAGCTACTCTGCCAGATTGGGCCTCTGAGCAGAGCTGGATCTCTGTCTTTCTAGAGGTGCACTTGGGCCTTCCCCATCAGTGCTGGCAGCTGCATGCAGTTGGGCTGCCTCACCTTCCTTCGAGGAGGCTCCCTTCAACGTATGCTGTGCACTCGGCTTCGAGGCGGGGGCGCCACACACCTTCTGGAGTTCTTGGCTCAGGGGCTGGTTCCCCTGTCCTGGGGCTGTGGGCAAGAGCCCTGACACACAGAGGAAGGCACAAACCACCTGGACACGTCTCTGCTCAGGAGAACACTAGGAAACTTACGTCTGTCAGGTCCCACCCTGGGAGCGAACGAAGTCACTGTCTCCAGCTGTGGAGCTGCAGACCACACCCAGGGGGCCCTAGGAGCCTGGTGCTCTCTGTGCGGTGCTCAGTCTGTGCGACCAAGCAACCGTTTGAGAAGCCATCCAGTTGCCCTTCCCTTGCTTCTGACAAAGCTCTCGCTGAGGGAGCCCTTGGCAGTGTGGACCCACCGGCCCCTAATCCCTCCCCAAGTAGCCTCGATTTGGCAGAGCCCTGGTCGGGAGGCTGCTCGACCATGGGCGAGCCTTGCCCAGAATTGTTTAGTTGCTAGGGTTACTGCCCAGGAAGGAGCAGGATGCAGGTGGCTGGGGGGACAGCACGGGCACCTTCCTGGCCTGAGCTCCACTCCTGCATTGCCTTTAGACATAGGCCCCAGGCCTACTTGGGAAGGGGTTAGGGGGCCGGTAGGTTCCATACTGCCAAGGGCACCAGTAGTGAGAGCTCTGTCAGAGGGAAAGGAAGGCAACTGGATGGCTTCTCCTGCAGTTGCTTGGCCCCACAGACAGCGCCACAAGGGGAGCACCAGGCTCCCAGGACCCCTGGTTGGGGTATGCAGCTTCACAGCCAGAGAGGATGAACCATTCGAGCCCAGCAAGTGCATGACAGACGAGGTTCCCTAGCGCTCTCCTACCCAGCAGAGACATGTGCAGGAGATTCGGGCCTTCTCCTGCGTGTCTGCACTCATGCCCAGAACCCCAGCTCAGGGGAACCAGCACCTGAGCCAAGACCTTGAGGAGGCGCATGGCGCCCCCCGCCTGGAAGCCTAGTGCACAGCATGAGGAAGTGAACTTCCTCAGCAGAAGGCTAGGCAGCCCAGCTGCGTGCATCTCCAAACCCTGATGGAAAGCAACGGTGCACCTCCAGAACGGCAGAGCTCCATCTCTGCTTAGAGGCATGATTTAGCAGAGCCCTGTGCGTGAGGCTGCTCTGCCCTGGGCGAGCCTTGCCCAGACTTGCCTAGCTGCTAGGATTACTGCCCAGTCAAGAGCAGGCTGCTGGAGGCTGGGAGATGGCACTGGTGCCTTCCTGGCCTCAGCTCTGCTCCTGCCTTGCCTTTTGACCCTAGGCCCCAGGCCCACTTGAGGAGGGGTTAGGGGCCGGTGGGTTCCACACTGCCAAGGGCTCCATCAGTGAGATCTGTGTCAAAAGGAAGGGAAGGGAACTGGAAGGCTTTTCCAGCGTTTGCTTGGCTGCACAGACTCAGCGCCACACGTAGAGTACCAGGATAGCAGCGCCCCATGTTAGGGGGTTTGGGGTTTGGGTTAAGGGTTTGTGTTTCAGGCCAGGGGATTGAGATTTAGGGTTTGGGGTTCATGTTAGTTTTTTTTCCCGGTTTAGGTTAGGGATTTCGGGTTTGGGTTTGGGGGTTCATGTTTTCAGGTTAGGGGTTTGGTGTTCACGTTAGGGGTTTGGGGTTTGGGGTTCGGGTTAGGAGTTTGGGATTTCTATGTTTTCAGTTTGGGTTAGAGGTTGGGTTTGGTGTTTGGGGTTCGGGTTAGATGTTTGGGGTTTGGTTTAGGGGTTTGGGGTTTGGGCTTTTGGGTTTGGTTAGGGGTTTGGGGACCAGGGTTTGGGGTTCATGATTCAGGTTAGGGATTTGGGGTTAGGGATTAGGGTTCGGGTTAGGGGTTTGGGGTTAGGGGTTTGTGTTAGTGGTTTGGGGTTTGGGGTTCAGGTTAGGGGGTTCAGGGTTTGGGTTTCGGGGTTTGGGGTTCGGTTTAGGGGTTTGGTGTTTGGGCTTGGGTTCAGGTAGTGGTTGTGGTTCACAGTTTGGGTTAGGGGTTTGGGGTAACGGGTATGGTTTCAGATTAGGGGTTCAGGTTTTGGGTTTAGGGGTTCTGGATTGGTGTTTGAGGTTTGGGATTCGGGTTAGGGGGTTGGGATTCGGGGTTAGGGGTACGCCATTTGGGCTAGGGGTTTGTGGTTAGGGGTTTAGTTCAGGTTTGGGTTTGGCATAGGTGTTTGGGGTAGGGTTAATGGCTCAAGGTTCGAGGATAGAGGTTCAGGGTTTAGGGTTCCAGTTAGGGGGTTTGAGGTTTGGGGTTCAGGTTAGCAGTTTGGGGTTTGAGGTATGGGGATTGGGGTTTGTGTTTGGGGTTTGGGGTTCTTGTTAGGGGTTTGGGGTTGGGGTTAGGGGTTTGAGGTTGGGGTTCAGAGTTGGGTTTTCAGGTTAGGGTTTAGAATTTAGGGGTCTGGGGTACAGAGATTGGGATTCATTTTAGGGGTTTGGGGGTCCAGTTAGGGGATTCACGGTTAGGGTGAGCAGTTAGGAGTTCGGTGTTTGATGTTCAGGTTCGGGGTTTGGAGTTTGGTTTGGGTTAGGCATTCGGTCTTTGATGTTACAGGTTTGGGGTTCAGGTTAAGGGTTCAGGGTTCAAGGTTAGATGTTCTGGGTTTGGGGTTCGGCATTAGGGTTTTGTGGTTCAGGTTAGGGTTTTGGGGTATGGGTATGGAGTTTGGGGCTGAGGTTAGAGGTTTAGTTTTCAGGGTTTGGGCTTCAAGATTTGGGATTCTGGTTAGAGGTTTTGTGTGCAGGGTTTGGCATTTGGGGTCTGGGGTTCAGGGTTTGGTGTTCAGGCTAGGGGCTTGGGAGTTGGGGTTCAGGTTTTGGGTTCGGGGTATAGGGTTTGGTTTAGGGGTTTGTGGTTCAGGTTAAGGTTTTTTGGGTTTGGGGTTTGGGGTTTGGGGTCTGGGTTATGATTTTGGGGTTCAGTGTTTGGGTTTCAGGTTTGGGGGTTTGGTTTAGCAGTTTGGAGTTCAGGCTTTGGGATTCATGGTAGGGGGTTTGGGTTTTGCGGTTCAGGTTAGATTTTTAGGGGTTAGGGGTTTAGGGTTCAGGTTAGAAGTTTGGGGTTAGGGTTTGGGGTTTGGTTAAGGGTTCAGGTTTCAGAGTTAAGGGCTCAGGGTTTGGGGTTCGGTTAGGGTTTTGGATTTGGGATTTGGGTTAGGAGTTTGGGGTTAGGATTTTGGTATTCAGGTTGGGGTTTAGGGTTAGGGGTTTGGGGGTTCAGGTTAGGGGGTTCATGGTTTGGGGTTAGAGGTTCGGTGTTTAGGGTTGGGGATAGGGGTTCAGGATTTGGGGATTGGGGCTCTGGTTACGGGTTCAGGGTTAGATTTTTGGGTTTTGGAGTTTGGGTTAGATGTTTGGGATTCAGTGTTTGGGGTTTGGTTTAGGGGTTTGGGGTTGTGGTTAGGGGTTTGGTGATTGGTGTTAGGGGTTGTGGGTTTGGGTTTTGGGGTCTGGGGCTCAGGTAAGGGGTTTGGGGTTCGAGGCCTGCAGTTTGGGTTAGAACTTTGCGGTTCAGTGTTAGGGGTAAGCAGTTCGGGATAGATGTTTGGGAATAGGGGTTTAGTGTTTGGATTGGGTTTTGGGGTTAGGCGTTTAGGGTATGTGTTACAGAATCAGGGTTTGGGGTTTAGGTTATGGGGGTTTGGTTCATCCTAGGGGTTTGGGGTTCAGGGTACAGGATTTGGGGTTTGGGGTTTGGATTAGGGGTTTAGTGTTCAGGGTTTGGGATTTAGTTTATGGGTATGGGTTTTGGGGGTTTGGGGATTGGGTTGGGGGTTTGTGGTTCAAGTTAGCGGTTAGAGGTTCGGTGTTTGATGTTCGGTTTTGGGGTTTGGGGTTTGGAGTTCGGGTTAGGCATTCTGGGTTCTGAGATGAGGGTTCAGGGTTTGGGGTTCAGGTTAGGGGGATGGGGTTTCAGTTTTGGGTTAGTGTTTTGGGGTTTGGGTTAGGGGGTTCACAGTTTGGGTGAGTGGTTAGGGGTTCAGTGTTTGATGTTTGAGTTCGGGGTTTGGGCTTCAGGGTTTGGATTTGGGTTAGAGGTTTGGAGTTTTGGGTTTGGGGTTCAGGTTAGGGGCTTGGATTTCAGGGTTTGGGGTTTGGTTTAAGGGTTTGGGATGGGGTTAGGGGTTTGGAGTTTTGTACTAGGCGTTTGGGTTAGGAGTTTGTGGATCAGATTAGGGATTTGGGGTTTGGGGTTTGGTGTTCGTGGTTCAGGACTGGGGTTCACAATTCGGATTAGGGGTTTGAGGTTCGAGTTAGGTGTTGATGTATTGGGTTAGGGGCTTAGGGTTCAGGTTAGGGGTTTGGGGTTTGTTGTTTTCGGTTCAGGTTAGAGGTTGGTGGTTCGTGAGGGTACCACACTGCCAAGGCCTCCAGCAGCAATAGCTCTGTCAGAGGGAAGGGAAGGGCAACTGGATGGCTTCTACAGTGATTGCTTCTCAGCACAGACTCAGCGATGCATGGAGAGGGGTTTTCCAGTCACGACCGGCAAGTGCCTGACAAATGAGGTTTCCCTAGTGCTCTGCTAGCCAGCAGAGACGTGTGAAGGTAGTTTGGGACTGCCACTGCGTGTCTGTGCCCACGCCTACAGTCCCAGCTCCGGGAAACAGACCCTGAGCCAGACCTCCAGGAGGGGTGTGGCTCCCCCCTGGAAGACATGTGCACAGCATGCGGGGAAGCAATCCTCCTCAGGGGAATAAGAGGCAGCCCAGCTGGGTGCATCTGCAAGCCCTGATGGGGACGGCCCCAGTGTGCCTCCAGGATGGCAGAGCTCCAGCTCTGCTCAGAGGCCTGATATGGCAGAGTCCTGGGCACGAAGCTTCTCTGCCCTGGGCGAGTCTTGCCTAGATGTGCCTAGCTGCTAGGATTACTGCCAAGGAAGGAGCAGGCTGTGGGAGGCTGCGAGGTGGCACTGGCACCTTCCTAACCTAGGCCTCGTGCCTGCCTTGCCTTTCAACCTAAGCTCCAAACCCATAACGGAACCATGAACCCCTATCCCAAACCCCAAACAACAAACCTCAAACCCCTAACCTGAACTGGAAACACTTCAC
This sequence comes from Nanger dama, assembly GCA_917880005.1. NCBI lineage: Eukaryota > Metazoa > Chordata > Mammalia > Artiodactyla > Bovidae > Nanger > Nanger dama. The sequence goes on from CAKJTW010000071.1 coordinate 182,650, forward strand.
CCAAACCCCATACCCCAAACCTGGGGCCCTGGGAGCCTGGTGCTCTCCATGCAGCACTGAGTCTGTGCAGCCAGGCAACCATTGGAGAAGCCAACCAGTTGCCCTTTCCTTCCATCTGACAGAGGTCTCACTGCTGGAGGTTTGGCAGTGTGGTATCCCATGAAGCACAAATATTCAACCTGAACCCCAAACCTCTAACCTGAACCCTAAACCCTGTACCCGAACTCCAAACCCTTAACCCAAACACCAAAACACAAAACTCTAACCCGAATCATGAAATCCTAACCTGAAACACAAACTTTGAACCCCAAACCCCAAACCTAACCCCAAACTCATAACCAGAACCCAAAACCCGGAACTCAAAATGCCTAACCCAAACCGCAAAGCTATAACCTAACCAAAAACCAATAAGCTGAACTGTGAAACTTTATTCTGATCCCCAAAATCCAAACCTCTAAAAGGAAACCCAAACCCGAACCCCCAAACCCAAACCCAAAACCTCAAACTCCTAACCCCTAACATGAAATGTGAACCCCTAATCCAAACGCCAACCCTGTAACCTGAGACCTTAACATGAAACATGAAACCCTAACCTGAACCCCATACCGATAATGCCAAATTGTTTACCCGAACCCCAAACCCTTAAACCCAAACCCCAAACCCGAACAACGAACCTCAAACCATGAACCACAAACCCCTATCCCGAACATCAAACCCCTAACCCCAAAACCCTAAACTGATCCCCAAACCCCTAACCCAAACTGCAAACCCTGAATCCCAAACCCCTAACCCAAACAAGTCCCTAACCAGAACTGTGAACACCTAATGTGAACCCCAAACCCCGTACCCTGAAACCCTGACACCAAACCCCAATCCACAAACCCCTAACTCGAACTCAATACCCTGAACCCGAAACTCTTAACCCAAACCACAAGCCCCAACCCTCTAACCCAAATCCCAAACCCCAAACACTAAACCCCTAACCCAAACCACAAACACCGAACAGCAAATTCCAAACCCCAAACCTGAACCACAAACCCTGAACACTAAACCCTGAACCCAAACCCAAATGCTGAACACTAAACCCCAAACCCCTAACCCAAACCTAAAACCCCAAACCCCTATCTCCTAACCCGAAACCCATCACTTAACCTGAACCATGAACTCCAAACCCCAAACCCCTAAACCTGAAACCAAACCCCTATCCCAAACAGGGAATCCCTAACCCCTAACCTCATACGGAATCACAAACATTGAACCCCAAACCCCTAACTCGAACCCCAAACCCCAAACCAAAACCCTAACCTGAACAATGAACCCCTTACCTGAACCCTTAACCCTGAACTGCAAACACTGAACCAGAATCACAAACATTGAACCCCAAACCCCTAACTCGAACCCCCAAACCCCAAACCACAACCCCTAACCTGAACAGTGAACCCCATACCTGAACCCTTAACCCCAAACTGCAAACCCTTTACCATGAACCCTCAACCCAAACCTGAAACCCCTAAATGCATACCCCTACCGTGAACCCCAAACACTGAACCCCTAACCTCTAACCCAAACTGTGATCCCCCTTACCCAAACCCGAAGCCCTAACCTGAACCATGAATACTTAACCTGAACCCCAAATCCTGACCCAAACCCCCAGACCCCGAAACCCAAACTGTAACCTGAACTATGAACCCCTACCAAGAACCTCAAACCCCTAACATGAACCCTAAAGCCTGAACTCCTAACCCCTAACATAAACCACATACCCCTAAGCCAAACAGTGAACCCTATACCAAACCACAAACCTGAACCCCAAATCTATAACCCGAACCTCCAGCCCCAAACCCTTCACCCCTAACCCAAACCCCAAACCCCTAACCCAAAACCCCTTTCCCATACCCCAATCCCCCAACATGAACCCCAAAGCCTAAAACCCAAACCCCTAACTCAAACCGGGAAACCCTAACTGCAAACCACAATCCCTTATACCGAACCCAAAACCTCGAAACCCAAACTTGAGCCCAAAACACTGAACAACAAACACCAAACTCCTAACCAGAAACCAAAACCCTTAACCCAAACCACGAACCCTTACCCAAACCCCAAACCCCTAACACAACTCCAAACCCATAATGTGAACCCCAAACCCCTAAAACCGAACTGCAAACCCGGAACCCCAAACTGCTAACCCATACTGGAAACCCCTAACTCGAACCCCAACCCACTAACACGAACCCCAACCCCCGAAACCCAAACTCCTAAACCAAACTGGGAACCCTTAACCCTGAACTGCAAACCCATAACCCAAACCCCACACCCCACACCCTAACACCAAGCCATGAACCACAAACATGTAACCTCAACCCATGAACACCAAACCCCAAACAAACGACAAACCATGAACACCAAACCCCAAACCCGAATCCCAAACCTTGAACCCCAAACCTCTAACCTTAAACCAAAACCCGAACTGCAAACCCCAAAACCTGAACCAATAACCTGAAGCCCAAACCTGAACCCTTACCTCCAAAGCTGAACCCCCAACACCCAGCCCTGAATGACTAACCCAAACCCCAAACCAATAACCCAAACCCCAAACACTGAATGACAAACTGCTAATCCAAACTGTGAACCCCATAACCTGAACCCCAATCGCCCAACCTTAAACCCTAAGAACCCCAAACCAGTAATGTGAACCCCAAATTCTGAAATGAACCATGAACCCTTAACCCAGAAAGTGAACACCTAACCCAAACTCTATACCCTGAATCCTGAATCCCGAACCCAAACCCCTAACCCGATACCCAAACACGACCCCAAATCCCTAAACCAAACAGCAAACCACAAACCCATAACTCAAACCCTGAACCCTGAATCCCAAACCCCTAACTCAAACCCTGAACAAGAACCCCAAACCCCAAACCCAAATTCTGAACCCCAAACCCCTAACCTGAACCCAAACCCCTAACCTGAACTATGAACCCCAAACTAAGAACCCCAACCCCTAACCCAAACCCCAAATCCTAACCCCTAACCCGTACCCCAACACCCTAAATGAAACCCAAACCCCCAACCCCATACCCCTAACCCAAATCAGGAACTGCTAACCCCAAACAGCAAACCTCTAAACTGAACCCCAAACTTCGAACCCCAAACCCTAACTCAAACCAAAAACACTGAACACCAAACTCCTAACCAGAACCCCAAACCCTTAAGCCAAACCACGAACTCCTTAACTGAACCTCAAACCCCGCATTGAACCCCAAATCCATAACACGAACCCCAAACCCCTAAACCGAACTGCAAACCCTAACCCAAACCACAAACTGCTAACCCAAACTGGGAACGCTAACTCAAACCCCAACCAACTATCATGAACCCCAACCCCCGAAACCCAAACTCCCTAACCAAACTGGGAACCCCTAACCCTGAACCACAAACCCCTTAACCAAACCCAAAACCCCGAACACCATACCCTTAACATGAACTCCAAACCCCTACCGCAAACCCCAAACTCCACACAATGACACCAAATCATGAACCACAAACCCCTAACCCCAACCCACAAACACAAAACCCCATACCCAAACCAAAACCATGAACACCAAACCCCAAACCCGAACCCTAAACTGTGAACCCCAAATCCCTAACCTGAAACTGAAAACCAAACCCCAAACCCTGAACCCGAAACCACTAACCTGAACCTCAAACCCAAACCCAAACCCCAAACCCAGAACCACTAACCTGAACCCCAAAACACTAAACTTCGAACCCCAAACCCTAACTCAAACCCTAAAATGAACCCCAACTCCCGAAACCCAAACTCTCTAAGCAAACCGGGAACTCCTAACCCTGAACCACAAACCCCTTAACCGAACCCCAAACCCCTAATCCTAAACCTAACACAAAACCCTAACCCTAACCCCTAAACCCTAATTCCTAAAACTATATCCCTAAACCTAACCCTAAACCCTAACCCTAACCCTAACCCCAAAACCCTAACCCTAACCACAACTCTCACCCTAAAACCTGATCCTAACCATAAACTTAACCCTAATCCCTAAACCCTAACCCCTAACCCTAAAATATGACCCTAACCCTAACCTTAACCATAACCTAAACCCTAACCCCTAAACCTAACCCCCTAACCAAAACCTAACCCTAAACCCTAAACCCTAACCCTAACCCAAAACCTAACCATAACCCTAAACCCTAACCCTAACCTCTAACATAACCCTAACCCTAACCCCTATCCCTAACCCTAACACTAACACTAAACCCTAACCCTAACCATAAAACTAACACTAAACCCTAACCCTAACCCTATCCCCAAACCACTAACCTGATCCACAAACCTTAACCTCAAACCCATAACCCTAACCCTAATCCTAACCATAACCCTACCCCTAACCCAAACCCCTAACCCTAAACCTAACCCTGACACTGACCTGATCCCCAAAACCTACCCCCAAACACCTAACCCTAACCCTAAAACCTAAACCTAACACTAATTCTAACCCTAAACCCTAAACCTTAACCCTAAATCTAACACTAAACCTAAACCCTAACCTCACAATCTAACCCTAACCCTAACCCTAACCCTAAACCCTAACCCTAACCCTAACCCTAAACCCTAACCCTAACCCTAACTTTAAACCCTAACCCTAACCCTAACCCTAAACCCTAACCTAACTGTAACCCTAACCTGATCCCCAAACCTTAACCCCATATCCCTAACCCTAACACAGACCCTAACCCTACAAAACCTAACCCTCACCCTAACCCTAAAACCCAAACCCTAATCCTAACCCTAACCCCTAAACACTAACCCTAAACCCTAACCCTTAAACCCTAACTCTAACCCTAACCCTAAACCCCAACCTTAACCCTTAAACTCTAACCCTAATACTAACCCTTAAACCCTAACCCTAACCCTAACCATACCCTAATCCTAAACTCCAACCCTAACCCTAACCTGATCCCAAACCCTAACCCCAAAACCCTAACCCTAACCCTAAACACTAAACCCTTAACCCTAACCCAAACAGTAACAGTAACCCTAACCCCTAAACCTAACCCCTAACCCTTACCCCTAATCCTAACCCTAACATGAACCCCCACCCCTGAAACCCAAACTCCCTAACCAAACTGGGAACTCCTAACACTGAACCACAAACTCCTTAACTGAACCCCAAACCCTTAATGCTAATGCTAACCCTAACCCTAACCCTAATCCTACCCTAACCCTAAATCCTAACCCTAACAATAAATCCTAATCCTAACCCTAACTCCTAACCCTAACCCTAACCCCTAACCCTAACCTAACATGAACCCCAACCCCCAAAACCTAAACTCCCTACCAAACCGGGAACTCCTAATCCTGGAAAACAAACCCCTTAACCGAAGCCCAAAACCCTAACCCTAATCCTAATCCTAATCCTAACCCCAACCCTAACCCCTAACCCGATCCCCAAATCCTAACCCCAAACCTTAACTCTAAATCTAACCCTAACACTAACCCTAACCCAAAAGCCTAAACCCTATACCTAACCCCAACCATAACCCCTAACCCTAACCATAAACGTAACCCAAACATGAACCCCAACCCCTGAAACCCAAACTCCCTAACCAAACCGGCAACTCCTAACCCTGAACTACAAACCCTTAACCAAACCCCAAACCCCGAACACCATACGCCTTCCCAAACCCCAAACCTGTAACACAAACCCCAAACTCCACACAATGACAACAAACCAAAACTCCTAATCCCAACCCACAAACATGAAACACCAAACCCAAACCACAAACATCAAATCCCAAACCCAAACCCTAAACCTTGAACCCCAAACCCCTAACTCGAAACTGAAAACCAAACCCCACACCCTGAAATCGAAACCACTGGCCTGAACCTCAATCCCAAACCCCAACACCAAACCCAGAACCACTAACCTGAACCACAAAACACTAATGCAAACCCTAAATACTGAACAAAAAAACTGCTAATCCAAACCGAGAACCCCATAACCCAAATGCCAACTGCCAAAACCGAAACCCTAATCCGAACCCCAAACTTGTAATATGAACTCCAAACTCTGATATGAACAGTGAACCCCTAAACAGAACAGTAAACACCTAACCCGAACACCAAATCCCAAACCCCAAACTCTATCACGAAACATGAATCCCGAACCTGAAACCCCTAACACGATCCCTAAACTCTAACCCCAAAACCCTAACCCTAATCTTACCCCATCCCTAACCCAAACCCTAACCCTAACCCTAACACTTAAACCCTAACCCTAAACATAACCCTAAAACCCTAAACCCTAACCCTAACCCTAAACCTAACACTAAACCCTAACCATAACCCTAATCCTAAACACTAACTTAACCCTAACCAGATCCCCAAACCCTAACACCAAACCCCCTAACCAAACCTCTAACTCTAAAACCTGACCCTAACCCTAACTTTAACCCCAAAGCCTAAAACCTAAACTCTAACCCTAAACCTAATCCTAACCCCTAAGTCCTAACCCTAAGCCTAACACTGACGCTAAACCTAAAACCTAACCCTAACCCCTAAACCCTAATACAAATCCTAACCCTAACCCATATCCATAACACTAACCCTAACCCATAACCCCAACCTTAACCTAACCCCCAATCCTAAATCAAACCACTAACCCTAACCCTAACTCTAACATGAACCCCAACCCCCAAAACCCAATCTCCCTAACAAAACCGGGAACTCCTAACCCTGAACCACAAACCCCTTAACTGGACCCCAAACAGCAAACACAATGCCCCTAACCCAATGCCCAAACTCTAACCCCATATCCCTAACCATAACCCTAACCCTAAACCCTAACCCTAACCCCTAAACTCGAATCGTAAACCCTAACCCTTAAACACTAACCCTAAATCTTAACCATAAACCCTAACCCTAACCCCAACCCCTAAACTCTACCTTAACCATAACCCTAAACCCCAACCCTAACCCTAACCCCTAACCCCTAACCCTAACCATAACCATAACCTAACTCTAACCCTAACCCTAACACTAAAACCTAAACCCTAACCCTAACCCCTAACCCTAAACTCAACACCAACCCCAACCCAAACCCTAACACTAACCCTAACCCAAACCCAACCCTAACCCTAACCCTAACCCAAACCCAACCCTAACCCTAACCCTAAACCACAACCCTAACCCTAACTTTAACCCTACCCTAACTCTAACTCTAACCCCAATCACAACCCCAGCCCCAACCCCAACCCCAACTGTAAACTTTACCCTAACCCCTAACCCTAACCCTAGTCCTGACACTACCTTAACCCTAACGCTAACCCTAAACACTAAACCCAAACCCTAACACCTAAACCCTAAACCATAACCCTAACTCCGAAATCAAACACTAACCTCTACCACTAACCTCTAATCCTAACCCTAACCCCTAACCCTAATCCCAACCCTAACCCTAAAATCTAACCCTAATCCTAATCCTAACACTAACCCTAACCCCTAATCCTAACCCCTAACCCCCAACCCTAACCCTAACCCTAACCCTAATCCTAACACTAACCCCAACCCCAAGCCCAAGCCCAACCCGAACCCCAACTATAACCCTAACCCTAACCCCTAACCCTAACCCTAATCCTACCCTAACCCTAACACTAACCCCAACCAAACCCCAAACCCAACCCCAACCGTAACCCTAAACCCTAATCCTAACCCTAACCCTAACCCTAACCTCAACCCTAACGCTAACCCCAACCCTAACCCTAACCTATTCTAACCCTAAACCTAAACCTAACCCTAATCCCTATCCCGAATCCCTAACCCTAAACCTAACCCCTAACCCTAACCTTAAACCTAATGCTATCCCAACCCTAATGCTAACCCTAACCCCAACCCAACCTCAACCTTAACCCTAATACCCTAAACCTAACCAAAACTCTATTCTAACCCCTAACCCTAAACCAAATCCCAAACCTCTTCTAACCCTAACCCTAACAGTAACCCTAACCCTAACCCTAACCCTATACCTAACCTAACCCTAACCCTAAACCAACCCTAACCCTAAACATAACCCCTAACCCCAACCCTAACCCTAACCCCTAATTCCTAACCCTAAACCTAAACATAAACCTAACGCTAAACCCCAACCCTAACCCTAACCCTAAATCCAAACCCCTAACCCTAACGCTAATCCCAACCCTAACCTAAACCTAACCTTAAACCCTAAATTTAACCCTACACTGACCCTAACCCCTAAACCTACCCCTAACCTAACCCCTAACCCAATACTTACCCTAACCCTCTAACCCTTACCCTAACCCAAACCACTAATCCCTAACCCTAACTCTAACCCCTACCCTATCCCTAAATCTAACCCCAATCCCAAACCCAACCCCCAACCCCAACCGGTAAACTTAACCCTAACCCCTAACCCTAACCCTAATCCTAACACTACCATAACCCTAAAGCTAACCCCTAACCCTAACCCCAAACCCTAACCCCAACCTAACCCTATCCCTAACTCTAACCCCCTAACCCTAACCCTATCCCTACCCTAACCCTAACCCTAACCCAAACCTAACCCTAACCCCTACCCCTTATGCCTATCCCTAATCCCTAACCCTAACCCTAACCCCTAACCCTAACCTTAAACCTAATGCTACCCTAACCCTAAAGCTAACCCTAAACCTAAACCTAAACCCTAACCCTAACCATAACAATAACCTAACATGAACACTAACCCTAACCCCCAACCATAACAGTAACCCTACCCCAACCCTAACCCCTAACCCTAACCAAACCCTAACCCTAACCTATCACGAACCCTAACCCCTAACCCCCTAACCCTGACCCTAACCCTAATTCTAACCCCCTAACCCTAACCCTACCCTAACCCTAACCCTAACCCTAAACGCTAACCCTAACCCTAAATCCTAAACCCCTAACCCTAACCCCAACCCTACCACTAACCCTAACCCTAACCCCTACCCTAACACTAACCTTAACTCTATCACTAACCTAACTCAACCCTAACCGTAAACCCTAACCCTAACTCTAACACTAAACCTCTAACCGTGACCCTAAACACTAACCCTAACACTAACACTAAACACTAACCCAAACCTTAAATCCTAACCCTAACCCTACCCTAACCTTAATGTTATCCATAAACCTAACCCTAAACCTAACCCAACCCTAACCCTAACCCTACCCTAACTCTAACACTAACCATAAACATATCCCAACCTTAACCATAACCCTAACCCTAATCTCTAACCCTAACTCTAACCCTACCCTAACCTCTAACCCCTAACCCTAAACCTAACCCCTAACCTAAACCTAACCCCAAACCGAACCCCAACCCCAACCCAAACTCTAACTCTAACCTTAACCCCAAACCCCTAAACTCTAACCCTAACTTTAAACCCAACCCAAACCTAACCCTAAAACCAACCCCAACCTTAACCCTAAACCTAATCCTAACCCCCAACCCTAACCCTAAATCCTAACCCTAACCCTAAACCTAAACCTAAACCCCTAACCCTAACCGTGAATCCTAACCCCAACCCTAACTGTAACTCCAACCTTAACCTAACCCCTAACCCTAAACCCTAACCCTAACCCTACATTAACCCTAACCCTATCCCTAACTTCAACCCTAACCCTAACCCAACCCTAAACCCAACCCTAATCCTAACCCACTAACCTTTACCCTAACCCTCAACCCCTAACCCCAACCCTAACCCTAACCCCAATCCCAAACTCAACCCCAACCCCAATCGTAACCTTAACCCTAACCCTAACCCCTAACCTTTACCCTAACCCCTAACCCCTAACACTAACCCTAACCCTACCCCTAACCCCAAACCCAACCCCAAATCCTAACCCTAACCCTAACCCAACCATAACCTTAACCACTAACTGAAAACCCAACCCCAAACCCTAACATGAACCCTAACCGTAAAAATCTAAACTGAACTCTAACCCTAAACCTTAACACTAAACCTTAACCCCAACCCTAGCAATAGCCCTAAACCCTAACACTAACCCTAACCCTAACCCTAATCCTAACCCTAACTTTAACCCCAAACCCTAACCCTAACACTTAACCCCTAAACCTAACCCAAACCCCTAACCCTAATCCTAATCCTAACACTAACCCTAACCCTACCCTGCACCCTAACCCTAACCCTAATCCTACCCTAACTCTAATGCTAAGCACAACCCCAAGCCCAAGCTGAACCCCCAACCCCAAACGTAACCCTAACCCTAACCCCTAACCCTAACTCTAACTGTACCCTAACCCTGACACTAACCCCAACCCTAACCCTTACCTAACCCTAAAGCTAACCCTAATCCCCAAACCCAACCCCAACCCTATTCTAACCATAATCCCAAACCTAAACCTATTCTTATCCTAACCCTAACACTAATGCTAACCCCAACCCTAAGCCTAACCCACACAATAAAACCCAACCCTAACCCTAAACCCTAACCCTAACACTAACTTCTAACCCTAAACCTATCCCCAACCCAAACCCCAACCCCAACTCCTAACCCTAACGCTAAACACTAAACCCAAACCCTAACATCTAAACGCTAAAACATAACCCTAACTCAAAAATCTCACACTAACCCCTACCACTAACCTCTAATCCTAACCCTAAACCCTAACCCTAATTCTAACCATAACCCTAAAACCTAACCCTAATCCTAATCCTAACACTAACGCTAACCACAAACCCTAACCCCTAACCCCCAACACTAACCCTAACCCTAACCCTAATCCTAAGCCCAACCCCCAAATCAACCCCAACCGTAACCCTAACCCTAACCCCCAACCCTAACCCTAACACTACCCTAACCATAACACTAAACCCAACCCCAAACCCAACCCCAACCATAACACTAACCCCTAACCCCTAACCCTAACCCCTAGCATAACCCTATCCCTAACCCTAATACCCTAAACCTAAACCTAACCCTATTCTAACCCCTAACCCTAAACCTAACCCTAAACCTCTTCTAGCCCTAACCCTAACAGTAACGCTAACCCTAACCCTAACACTAACCCCAACCCCAACCCCAACCCCAACCATAACACTAACCCTAACTCCAACCCCAACCCCAACCCTACCCTAACCCTAACGCTAACCCTAACCCCAAATCTAACCCTAATCTCCTAAACCTAACCCTAACTCTATTCTAACCCTAACGCCAAACCCTTCCTGCCCTAACCCTAACAGTAACGCTAACCCTAACCCCAACCCTAACCCCAACCCCAACCCTAACCCTAACCCCTAACACTAATCCTAACACTAACCCTAATCCTAACCCTAACCCTATACTCTATACTCTAAACCTAACCCTAACAATAACCATAACCCCTAACCCTAACCATAACCCGAACCCTAAACCCAAACTCTAACCCCTAAACCTAACCCTAACTCTTAACCCTAATCCTAACCCCTAACCTAACCCCAAACCCCAACCCCTAACCCAAACCCTACGCTAAACCTCACCCAAACCCCTAACCCCAACCCTAACCCCTATCCCTAACCCTAAACAATAACCCTAATCCTAATACTAACCCCTAACCCTAACCCCTAACCCTAACTCTAACCTAACCCTAACACTAAGCCCTAACCCTAATCCTAACCTAATAGTAACCCTAACATACAACTAACCTTAACATTAACCTAACCCTCTAACCTTAAACCCTAAACCTAACTCCAACCCTAACCCTAACGACAACCCTACACTAACCCTAACCCTAACCCCTAACCTCAACATCATACCCAACCCCAACTCTAACACTGAACCTAACCCTAATTCCTAACCCTAACCCTAACCCTACCCCTGACCATAACCCTAACCCTAACCCTAACCCCCAATGCCAAACCAAACCCCAACCCTAACTCTCACCCTAACACCAAAACCTAAACTTAAACTTATCCCTAACTTTAACCCCTAACCCTAAACCCTAACACGTACCCCTACACCTTACACTAACCCTAACTCTAAACCCTAACCCTAACACTAACCCTAACCCTAACCCTAAATCCTAACCCCCAAACCTAACACTAACCCTAACCCTAAAACTAACCCTAAACTCCTAACACTAACCCCAACCCTAAAATCTAACCCTAACTCTAACCCTGAACCCTAACACTAAACCCCTAACCCTAACCCTAACACTAGCCCTAAACCCTAACACTAACAATAATCCTAACCCTAACTTTAACCCCAAACCCTAACACTAACATTAACCCAAACACTAACCCCAAACTTAAACCCTAAACCCTAACCCTAACACTAACCCTAACCCCTAACCCTAACTCTAACTCTAAATCCTAACCCAAAACCCTAACCCCAACCCTAAACCATAATGCTAACCCCCAACCCTCAACTTAACCATATCTTAACCATAATCCTAACCCTAACCCAACCCTAACCCTAACCCCTAACACTAACCTAACCCTAACACTAACCCCAACCCCAACACCAACCATAACCCTAACCCTAACCCCTAACCCTACCCTAACCCTAACGCTAACCCTAACCTAACCCTATCCTAACCCCAACCGTAACCTTAATCCCCTAAACCCAACCCCAACCCTAAACCTAAACCTCTTCTAACCCCTAACCTAACAGTAACGCTAACCCCAACCCTAATCCTAACCTTAACCCTAACATTAACCCTAACACTAACCCTAAATCCTAACCCTAACCCTAACCCTAACCCTAACACTAATCCTAACACTAACCCTAAACCTAAACCAACCCTAACCCTAACACTAACCCTAACCCTAAACCCTAACCCTAACACTAACCCTAACACTAACCCCTAAAACCCAAACCTAACCCAAACCCCAACCATATACCCTATACACTAACCCCTAACTCTAATCATAACAATAACCCCTAACCCTAACCATAACTCGAACCCTAAACAGTAAACTCTAACCCTAAACCTAACCCTAACCCCTAACCCTAACCCTAACCCCTAACCCTAATCCTAATCCTAACACTAACCCTAACCCCTAATCCCAACCCTAACCCCCAACACTAACTCCAACCCTAACTCCTAATCCTAATCCCTAACCCTCTAACCCTAACCCTAATCTGAACCTAACCTTAACACTCAACCCCAACCCCAACCCCAACCCCAAACCCAAAGGTAACCCAAACCTCAACCACTAACACTAACCCTAACCCTAACCATAAACTCACCATAACCCTATTCCCCAACCCCAACCCTAACCTTATTCTAACACTAATCCTAAACCTAACCCTAAACCTCTTCTAAACCTAACCCTAACACTAACACTAGCCCTAACCCCTAACCCCAACCCCAACCCCAACCCCAACCCTACCCTAACCCTAATGCTAACCCTAACCCTAACCCTAACATAACCCTAAACCTAATCCTAATCCTAGCACTAACCCTAACCCCTAACCCCAACCCTAACCCACAACACTAACCATAACACTAACCCCTAACTCTAAACCCTAACCCTAACCCCTAACCCCTAACCCTAACCCTAATCCTACCCTAACCCTAACACTAACCACAACCCCAAACCCAACAGTAACCCCAACCCTAACACCTAACCCTAACCCTACTCTAACCCTAACGCCAACACTAACCCCAACCCTAACCTAACGCCAACCCCAACCTTAATCCCCTGAACCTAACCATAACCCTATTCTAACCCTAACTCTAACCCTAACCCTAAACGTCTTCTAACCCCTGACCCTAACAGTAATGCTAACCCTAACCCCTAACCCCAACCCTAACCCTAACCCTAACACTAACACTAACCCTAAATCCCAACCCCTAACCCTAACCCTAAACCTAAACCATACCCTAACACTAACCCTAACACTAATCCTAAATCCTAACCCCAACCCCAACCTCTAACCTATACACCAACCCCTAACCCCTAACCATAAGCATAACCCCTAACCCTAGCCATAACCCGAACCCTAAACCCTAAACTCCCAACCATAAACCTAACCCCTAACCCCTACACTAACCCTAACCTAACCCCTAACTCTAACCCTAACCCAAACCCCTAACCCTAATGCCTAACCCTAACCCCTAACCCTAACCCTAAACAATAACCCTAATCCTAATACTAACCCTAACCCTAACCCCTAACCCCTAACCCTAACGCTAGCCTAACGCTAAACCCTAACCCTAACCCTAAACCTAACCTCAACCTACCATAAACCTAATCCTAACCTAATGTTAACCCTAACATACAACTAACCTTAATCCTATCCTAACCCTCTAACCCTAACCCTAACCCTAACCCTTAACCCTAACCCTAACCCCTAACACCTAACCCTAATCCTAACCCTAACACTAACCTAACCCTAACCCCTACCCCAACCAAAACCCCAACCCTAACTCTCACCCTAACACCTAAACCTAAACCCAAACCTATCCCTAACCTTAACCCCTAACACTCACCCTTAACACCTACTCTATGCCTTACACTAACCCCAACCCCAACCCTAACCTAACCCTAATCCTAGCACTAATCCTAACCCTAAACCTACCCTAACACTAACCCTAACCCCTAACTCCTAACCCCAACCTAATCCCACCCTAACCCCAACCCCCTAACCCTAACCCTAACCCTAATGCTAACACTAATCCTAACCCTAACCCTAATCCTAACCCTAAACCTACCTAACACTAACCCTAACCCTAACCTAATGTTAACCCTAACATACAACTAACCTTAACACTAACCTAACCTCTAACCCTAACCCTAACCCTAACTCCAAATCCTAACCCTAAACCTAACCCCAACCCTAACCCTAACGATGACCATACATTAACCCTAACCCTAACCCTAACCTCAACATCATACCCAACCCAAACTCTAACACTGAACCTAACCCCAACCCCCTAACTCTAACCCTAACCCTACCCTGAACATAACCCTAACCCTAACCCTAACACCTAACCCTAATCCTAACCCTAAAACTAACCTAACCCTAACCCCAAACCCAACCCAAATCCCAACCCTAACTCTCACCCTAACACCTAAACCTAAACCTAAACCTATCCCTAACCTTAACCCCTAACCCTAACCCCCAACACCTACCCCTACGCCTTACACTAACCCTAACCCTAAACCCTAACCCTAACACTAACCCTAACCCTAACACTAAATCCTAACACTAAACATAACCCTAACCCTAAACCTATCCCTTTCCTATCCCTAACCCTAGCCCCTAACCCTAAACCTAACCCCAAACTCTAACACTAACCCTAACCCTAAAATCTAACCCTAACCCTGAACCCCAACTCAAACCCTAATCCTAACACTAGCCCTAAACCCTAACACTAACCCTAACCCTAACCCTAACACTAACCCTAACTCAAACCTCAAACCCTAACACTAACATTAACCCAAACCCTAACCCTAACCTTAAATCCTAAACCTTAACCCTAACACTAACCCTAACCCCTAACCCTAACCCCCTAATCCTAACTCCAAATCCTAACACAAAACCCTAACGCTAACCCTAACCCTAAACCATAATGCTAACCCCTAGTCCTAAACTTAACCATACCTTAACCATAATTCTAATCCTAACCCAACAATAACCCTAACCCTAACACTAACCCTAACCTAACCCTAAGACTAATTCCTAACCCCCTAACCCTAATTTTAGCATACCCTAAACGTAACCTTAACCCAAACGTAACCCCTAACCCTAACCCTAATCCCTAATCCCTAACCCCAAACCCTAACCCTATCTTTAACCCTAACCCTTAACCCTAACCCTAACTCCTAACCCCAACCCTAAACCTAACACTAAACCTAACCACAAACCCTACCCCAACCCCAATCCTAACCCTAACCCCAACACTAAAACCTAAACCTTAACCCTAACACAACCCTAAAACTAACCCTAACCCTAACCTTCACCACTAACACTTACCCCTACCCCTTCCACTACTCCTAACCTTAACCCTAACCCCACACCCCAACCGTAACCCTTAACCCTAAACCTAACCCAAACTCCTAACGCTAATCCTAATCCTAACACTAACCCTAAACCCTAACCCCTAACCTCTATCCGTAACCCTAACCCTAACACTAACCCCAACCCCAACCATAACCCTAAACCTAACCCCTAACCCTAACAATAACCATACCCTAACCCTAATGCTAACCCTAATCCTAACCCTTATCTAACCCTAACCCCTAACCCCTGATCCCGTAAGCCTTACCTTAACACTATTCTAACCCTACCCCTAAATCTAACCTAAATCTATTCTTACCCTAACTCTAACACTAACGCTAACCCTAACCTTCAACCCTAACGCTACACAATAAACACTAACCATAACCCTAACCCCGGAACCCTAACACTAACTTCTAACCCTAAACCTATCCCCTAACGCCAACCTCAAAACTAACCCTAACCCTAACCCCAACCCCAACCCTAACACTAACCCTAACACTAAATCCTAAAACAAAACCTAACACCTAACCCTAACCCCTAACACTAACACTAGTCGTAGCCTAAATCCTAGCCCTAACCCTCTAACCCTAACCTAATCCTATACCCTATACACCAACCCTAACCCTAACCATAACCATAACCCCTAACCCTAACTCTAACCCTAACACTAAACCTAACCCCTAAAACTCCTCTAACCCTAACACTAATGCTAACCCTAACCCTAACCCTAACCCCAACCACAACCCTAACCTTAACCCTAACCCTAAACCCTAAACCGAAACCCTAACACCTAACCCCTAACCCTTAACCCTAACCCTAACCCTAAACTCTAACACTAACTCTAACCCTAAAATCTAACCTAACCCTAACCCTGAACCCTAACACTAAACCCTATCTCTAACCAAAACACTAGCCCTAAACCATAACATTAACCCTAACCCTAACCCCTAATCCTAACCCTAAACCTTAACCCTAATCCAACCCCTAACCCTAACCCTATCCCCAAAACTGAAACTAACTCTAACCCCTAACCATAACCCCTAACCCCTAACCCTAACCCTAATCCTACCCTAACCCTAAAACTAACCCCCAACCCCAACCCCAACTGAAACCGTAACCCTAACCCTAACCCCCTAACCCTGACCCTAACCCAAACAGTAACCCTAGTCCTAAGCCTTACCTAACCCTAACCCTAATCCCCTAACCATAACACTAACCCTAACCCTAATCCTAACCCTAACTTTAACACTAAGCCCTAACCCTAACCTTAACCCTTAACCCTAAATCTAACCCAAACCCCTAACCCTAATCCTAATACCAACACTAACCCTAACTCCTAACCATAACTCCTAACACTAACTCTAACCCCCAACACTAACCTTAACCCTACCCCTACCCCTAACCCTAACCCTAATCCTACCCTAACCCTAACACTGACCCCAACCCCAAGCCCAACCCCAACCCCAACTGTTACCCTAAGCCTAACCCCTAACCCCTAACTCCTAACCGTACCATAACCCTAACCATAACCCCAACCCTAATCCTAACCTTAACCCTAACATTAACCCTAACACCAACCCCAAATCCCAACTCTAACCCCTAACCCTAACCCTAAACCCTAACCCTAACACTAACCCTAAATCCTAACCCCAACCCTAACCCTAACCCTATACCCTATACCCCATACACTAACCCTAATCCTAACCATAACCATAACCCCTAACCCTAACCATAACCTGAACCCTAAACCCTAAACTCTAACGCCAAACCTAACCCTAACTCCTAACCCTAACCTAAACTAAACCCAAACCCTAACCCTAACCCTAACCCAAACCCCCAACCCAAACCCTAACCCCTAACCCTAACCCTAAACAATAAACCTAATCCAATTCTAACCCTAACCCTAACCTCTAACTCCTAACCCTAACTCTAAGCTAATGCTAAACCCTAACCCTACCCCTAACCTAATGTTAACCCTAACATACAACTAACCTTAACGCTAACTAACCCTCTAACTCTAAACCCTAACCATAACTCTAAATCCTAACCCTAAACTTAACCCCCAACCCTAACACTAACGATAACCCTACACTAACCCTAACCCTAACCCTAACCTCAACATCATACCCAACCCCAACTCTAACACTGAACCTAACCCTAATCCCTAACCCTAAACCTAACCCTAACCCCCTAACCCTAATCCCTAACCCTAACTCTACCCTAAACCCAACCCCAACCCTAACCCTACCTCTAACTCCCTAACCCTAACCCTAACCTTAGCCCTACACTAACCATAACCCTAACCCTAACCCTAATCCAACTCTAACACTAACCTTAACCTTAAACCCTAACCCTAACCCTATCCCCTAACCCAAACCCTAGCCCTAACCCCTAACCCTAACCCTAACCCTAAACCCAACCCCCAACTTAAACCCTATCCCTAAACTTAAACCTAAACCCTAAACTGTAACCCCTAACCCTAACCCAACCCTAAACCTAAACCTAACCCTAAACCTAACTGCTAACCCTAACACCTAACCCTAACCCTAACCCAACCATAACCTTAACCCTAACCCCAACACTAAACCTAACCCTAACACTACCCTAAAACTAACACTAACCCTAACCCTAAACCTAACACTAACAATAATCCAAACGTAACCCCTATCCTTAACCCTAAACCACTAATCCTAATCCTAAACCTACCACAACCCTAACCCTAAACCTACCACAACCCTAACCCTAAACCTAACACAACCCTAACCCCTAACCCTAACTCTAACCCTAACGTAACCCTATCCCTAACCCTAACACTCTAACCCTAACATTAACCCTACCCTAATCCTAACCCCTAACCCTAACCTAACCCTAACCTTAACCCTAACCCTAACCCTAAACTTAACCCAACACTAACCCTAACACTAACACTAACCCCTAATGCTAACCCTTACCCTAACCCCTAACCCTAACCCCTAATCCTAACACTAACCCTAAACCCTAACCCTAACTCTAACCCTAACCCTAAACACTATACCCTAACCTTTACCCTAACCCTAAACCCTAACCCTAACCCCTAATGCTAACCACAACCCTAACCCTAACAATAAACCCTAAAGCCAACCCTAACACTAAACCTAACCCTAAACCCTAACTCCTAACCCTAACCCTAAACTAAACCTAACACCTAACCCTAAACCTAACCCTAGCACTAACCTAACACTAACCCCAAACCCAACCCAAACCCCAACCCTAATCCTAACCCAAAACCCTAAACCTAAACCTAACCCTAACCTTAACCCCTAACCCTAACCCCTAACCCCTACCCCTACTCCTTACCCTAACCCTAACTTTAACTCCTAACCCTAACCACCAACCCTAAACCTAACCCCTAACCCTAACCTTAACACTAACTTCAACAATAAACCTAACCCAAACCCCAAGCACAACCCTAACACTAACCCTAACCCTAAACCCTAAACCCAAACCTAACACCTAACTGCTAACCCATAACCCTAACCCTAACTCTAGCACTAACCCCTACGACTAAACTCTATTCCTAACCCTAAACCTAACCCCTAACCCAAGCCATAACCTAAACCCTAACCCAAACCCCTAACCCTAACCCCTAATCTTAACCCTAAACAATAATGCTAATCCAAATACACACCTAACCCTAACCCCTAGCACCTAACCCTAACTCTAATCTAACCCTAACACTAAACCGAACCCTTAACCTACCCTAAGCCCAACCCTAAACTAAAGTTAATCCTAACATACAACTAAACTTAAACCTGACCTAACCCTCTAACCCTAACACTAACCCCTAAACCTACCCCTAACCCCTAAACTTTACCTTAATCCCAACCCTACACTTAACCCCAACCCTAACCCTAACGATAACCCTACACTAACCCTAACCTCAACATCATACCCAACCCCAACTCTAACAATGAACCTAACCCTAAGCCCTAACCCTAACCCTAACCCTACCATGACCACAAACCTAACCCTAACCCTACCCCTAACCCTAATTTTAACCTTAACTCCTAACCCTAATCCTAACCCTAACAATAACCTAACCCCTAACCCCCAACCCCAACCCAAAACCCAACCCTAACACTCACCCTAATACCTAACCCTAATCCTAAACCTAAACTTAACCCAAACCCTACTCTTAATTCTAATCCTAACACTAACCCTAACCCCTAACCCTAACCCCCAACAGTAACCCTAACCCTAAACCCTAACCCTAACCCCTAACCTTAACCCTAACCCTAATCCCAACCCTAACCCCTAATTCTTAACCCTAACCCTAAACATAAACCTAACTCTACTCCCCAAACCCTAACACTAAATCCTAACCCTAACCCCAAAAGCTAACCCCAACCCTAACCTAACCCTAACCCTAAACCCTAAACCTAACCCCACACTAACCCTAACCCTAACCCTATCCCTAACCTAACCCTAACCCAACCCTAACCCAACCCTAACCTTAACACTAACCCTAACCCCTAACCATAACCCTAAACCCCAATTTCTAACCCTAAACCTAAACATAAACCTAATGCTAAACCCTAACCCAAACACTAAATCCTAACCCTAACTCTAATGCTAACCCCAACCCAAACATAACCCTAACCCTAAACCCTAAACCTAACCCTACAATAACCCTAACCCTAACTCTAACCCCTAATTCCTAACCCTAACCCTAAACATAAACCTAACGCTAAACCCTAACCTGAACCCTAAATCCTAATCCTAACCCTAATACTAACCGAACACTAACCTAACCGTACCCTAAACCCTAAACCTAACCCTACACTAACCCTAACCCTAACCCTATCCCTAACCTAACCCAAACACTAACCAAACACTTACCCTAACCCTAACCCTCTAACCCTTACCCTAACCCTAACCACTAACCCCTAACCCTAACCCCTAACCCACCCTAATCCTAACTCTAACCCCAATCTAACCCCAACCCCAACACCAACCGTAACCTTAACCCTAACCCCTAACCCTAACTCTAACCCTAACCCTAACTCTACCCTATCCCTAACTCTAACCCTAATCCCGAACCCAACCCCAATCCCAACTGTAATCTTAACCCTAACCCCTAACCCTAAACCCTAACCCTAACCCTTACCCTAACCCTCACCCTAAACCTACCCTAAAACTTTAACCCAACACTAACCCCTAACCACTAACCCTAACCCTATCCCTAAACCCTAAACCTAAGCCTAACCCTAACCCTACCTTAACTCTAACCCTACCCTATCCCTAACCTAACCCTAACCCAACCCTAACCTAACCCTAACCCAACCCTAACCTTAACACTAACCCTAACCCCTAACCCTAACCCTAAACCCTAATTCTTAACCCTAAACCTAAACATAAACCTAATGCTAAACCCTAACCCGAACCCTAAATCCTAACCCTAACCTTAACGCTAACCCAAACCCAAACCTAACCCTAACCCTAAACCCTAAACCTAACCCTAAAAATAACCCTAACCCTAACTCTAACCACTAATTCCTAACCCTAACCCTAAACATAAACCTAATGCTAAACCCTAACCCAAAACCCTAAATCCTAACCCTAACCCTAACACTAACCCTAACACTAACCCCAACACTAACCTAACCCTACCCTAAACCCTAAACCTAACCCTACACTAACCCTAACCCTAAACCTATCCCTAACCTAACCCTAAGGCTAACCAAACCCTTACCCTAACCCTAACTCTCTAACCCTTACCCTAACCCTAACCACTAACCCCTAACCCTAACCCTAACCACTAACCCCTAACCCTAACCCTAACCCACCCTAATCCTAACTCTAACCCCAATCCTAACCCCAACCCCAACACCAACCGTAACCTTAACCCTAACCCCTAAACCTAACTCTAACCCTAACCCTGACTCTACCCTATCCCTAACTCTAACCCTAATCCCGAACCCAACCCCAACCCCAACTGTAATCTTAACCCTAACCCCTAACCCTAACCCTAATCCTAACACTACCATAACCCTAAAGCTAACACTAACCCTAAACCCAAACCCTATCCTAACCCTAACCTAACCTTATCCCTAACCCTAACCCCCAACCCTAACCTTAACCCCTACCCTAACCCTAACCCAACCCTAACCATAACCCTATCCCTAACCCTAACCTTAAACCTAATGCTACCCTAACCCTAATGCTAACCCTAAACCTAACCTTAAACCCTAACCCTAACCATAATCATAACCTAACATGAACCATAAACCTAACCCTAACCATAACCCAACCCTAACCATAACCCAACCCTAACCCTAACCCTAAACCAACCCTAACCCTAACCCTAACTCTAACCCTAATCATTATCCCTAACCCCTAACCCTACCCCTAACCCCTACCCCTAAACCTTAACCATACCACTAACCCTAAAACCTAACCCTAATTCTAAACTGAACTGTAAATCCGAAACCCTAACCCTAAACCTAACTTTAACCCTAACCCTAAACCCTAACCCTAACCCTAACCCCTAATGCTAATCTTAGCCCTAACCCTAACCCTAACACCTAACCCCAAACCCAACCCCTAACCCTAAGCTTAACCTAAACCCTAACCCTAACCCCCTAACCTTAACCCTAACCCTAACCCCTCACCCTAAACCTACCCTAAACTTTAACCTAACACTAACCCCTAACCCTAACCCTAACCCTAACCCAACCCTAACCCTAACCCTAACCCGTAACTCCTAACCCTAACCCTAATCTAATTCTAACCCAAACCCCAACCCCATCCCTATCCCTAAATCTATCCCTAACTCCTAACCCTAGCCCTAACCCTAATCCTACCCTAACCATCAAGCTAACCCTAAAACTAACCCTAAACCCTAACCCTAACTCTAACCCTAACCCTACCCTAAACCCAACCACAACCCTAACACTAATCCTAACCCTAATCCCTAACCCTAACCCCTAACCCAAATCCTAGCCCTAATCCCTAACCCTAACCCTAACTCTAAACCCAACTTCAACCCCAACTTAAACCCTATCCCTAAACTTAAACCTAAACCCTAAACTCTAACCCTAACCCAACCCTAACACCTAACCCTAACCCCTAACCCTAACCCTAAGCCTAACCTAACCCCAAACCCTAACCCCTAACCCAAACCCTATCCTAAACCTAACCCAAACCCCTAACCATAAACCTAACCCTAACCCCTAACCCTAACTCTAAACAATAACCCTAGTCCTAATACTAACCCTAACCCCTAACCTCTAACCCTAACTCTAACCTAATGCTAAACCCTAACCCTAACCCTAAACCTACCCTAACCCTAACCCTAACCTAATGTTAACCCTAACATACAACTAACCTTAACCCTAACCTAACCCTCTAACCCTAACCTAAATCCTAACTGTAAATCTAACCCCAACCCTAACCCTAATGATAACCCTACACTAACCTAACCCTAATTTTAACATCATACCCAACCCCAACTCTAACACTGAACCTAAACCTAATCCCCTAACCCTAACCCTAACCTAACACTAAACCTTAACCCTAACCCTAAATCTATACCTATACACTAACCCTAACCATAACCATAACCCTTAACCCTAACCATAACTGAACCCTAAACCCTAAACCCTAAACTCTAACCCTAAACCTAACCCTAACCCAAATCCTAACACCTAACCCTAATCCTAACCCTAACACTAACCTAACCCTAACTCCAACCCCAACCCAAACCCCACCCCTAACTCTCACCCTAACACCTAAACCTAAACCTAAACCTATCCCTAACCTTAACCTCCTAACCCTAACCCCTAACACCTACCTCTATGCCTTACACAAACCCTAACCCTAAACCCTAACCCTAACACTAACCCTAACCCTAAATCCTAACCCTAAACCTAACACTAAACCTAACCCTAGCCCTAAAACTAACCCTAAACTCTAACACTAATCCTAACCCTAAAATCTAACCTAACCCTAACCTGAATACTAACACTAAACCCCTAGCACTAACCCTAACACTAGCCCTAAACCCTTACACTAACCCTAAGCTCTAACACTGACCCTAACCCTAACCCTAACCCTAACTCTAACCCTAAACCCTAACACTAACATTAACCCAAACACTAACCCTAACCTTAAACCATAAACCTTAACCCTAACACTAACCCTAACCCCTAACCCTAACCCTAACTCTAAATCCTAACCCAAAACACTAACCCTAGCCCTAACCCTAAACCATAATGCTAAACCCCTAACCCTAAACTTAACCATAACCCAACCATATTTCTAACCCTAACCCAACCCTAACCTTAACCTTAACACTAACCCTAAACTAACCCTAACAATAACCCTAACCCCCGAACCCTAACCTTAACATACCCTAACCCTAACCTTAACCCAACCGTAACTCTAACCCTAACCCTAATCTCTAATCCTAACCCCAAACACTAACCCTAACTTTAACCCTAACCCCTAACCCTAACCCTAACTCCTAACCCTAACCCTAAACCTAACACTAAATCTAACCCCAAACCCACCCGCAACCCCAATCCTAACCCTAACCTTAACCCTAAAACCTAAACTCTAACCCTAACACAACCCTAAACCTAACCCTAACCCTAACCTTAACCACTAACACTTACCCTTAACACCATCCACTACTCCTACCCCTAACCCCTAAACCTAACCATAACCCTTAACCCTAAATCTAACCCAAACCCCTAACCCTAATCCTAATCCTAACACTAACCTAACCCCTAACCCTAACCCCCAACACTAACCCTAACCCTAACCCCTACCCCAAACCCTAACCCTTATCCTACCCTAACCC